>SZWC01005318.1:131400-149972 GCA_023375785.1 Penium margaritaceum
ACGCACTTACACGCACTTACAGGTACTAACACCCACTGAAACACACTTACACGCACTTACATGCAATGACACACACTTACACGCATTTACACATACTTACACACACTTACACATACTGACATGCACTTATACGTACTTACACGCACTAACACATACTTACACGCACTAACACGTACTTACATGCACTTACACGCACTTACATACACTTACACGCACTTACACACACTTACACGCACTTACACACACTTACATGCACTAACACATACTTATACGTACTTACACACACATACGCACTAACACATGCTTACACACACTTATACGTACTTACACACATTTACACACACTTACATGCACTTACACACACTTAAACGCACTTACACGCACTTACACGCACTCTCACACACTTATACACACACAAACTTACACAAAATCACACATCTTAAACCGTATTTACACGCACTTGCACGCACTTACACATCCTCACAGGTACTTACACGTACTTACACACGCATTTATATGTACTTCCACATACTTACACGTACTAACACACACCTACATGCACTTACACGCACGTTCATGCACTTACACACACTTACACAAACGTACACGCACTTACACGTACTTATATGCACTAACACGCACATAAATACACTTACACTCACTTACATGCACTTACAGACACTTAAAGGTATTGACACGTACTTACACACACTTACATGCACTTACACGTACTTACACATACTTACACTCACTTACACACACGTACACGTACTTACACGCACTTCAACGAACCTACATGCACTAACACGGATATATACAAACTTACACACACTTACACATACTTACACACACTCACACACACTTACACGCACATACACGTACTTACACACATTTATGTACACTTACACACACTTACACGTACTTACACGCACTTGCACACACTTTCACATGCTTACATATACTTACAAGCACTTACACGTACTTACACACACCTACACGTACTTGAACGCACTTACACGTACTTACATGCACTTACACGAACGTACACGCATGTACACGCACTTCCACGCACTTACACATACTTACACGCACTTACAATAAATTCCACGCACCACACTTACACACACTTATATACACTTACACGTACTTACATGCATTTATACACACTTACATACACTTACACAAACTTACACCACACTTACACGCACGGACACACACTTACAATAACTTACACGCAATTCCACGTACTTGCATGCACTTTTCATACTTACACGTTATCAGGCGGAAATGCACCGCAGCTCCGCGGGGGAAAAGATGTATCCGCGGAAAGCCAGTTCCACGGATCGGTAGATCCGCGGACAAGACCCTGCCAAGAGCAACAAGCACAAAAGGACACGTGTGGAAAGCTGGCTCCCGCACTAAGATTGCGGTAGAGCATGGGGTGGCACGGAGTCCGGTGGCGGTAGCGGGAAGGATGGCCCGGCGGGAGAGATCGCGGTGAAAAGGGAACAGAAGCCGAGTAATGGAAGAGGAGAAGGAAGCTGGAACATCGGACGTGCAAGACATCCGCCGACCAAACCAAGTGACAGGAGAACGGTGGCAGGAGCGCGACCAATCAGAACACAAGGCTGACAGCGGCAATCCAAGAGGAGAGATTGGAGGGCACATCGCGGAGATGGAAGATTGAAGGAAGAACACGAAGAACCGCGTGCACAAGCCGCGGATGGAGAAAAGTGACCAGTAGAAGATAGTCTGTGTGTGAGGACAAGACCTGCGGTGCGTGGCCGCACCACGAGGAGTCCAAATAGAGGAAGTAGGTTAGTGTGAGAGGGATGAGACCGACAGTGTGTAGTTAGACTGTGCGGAGTCCCAAGTAGAAAAAGGCCTGACTGGCAGTAGCACAAGTGCAACTCAGATTTGCTTGCATTCGAGAGCATACTGTGTACTCCGCAATCAGCTTTATAAAAAAAGTCCTTGGCATGTTCTCATTTCCTGTGTCCCACCCTCCGCCCTCCAACCATCAATTGCCCGAAGAGCGTGGTCCGCGGATCTAGGAGTTAAGAACGTGAAGAACCAAGAGCCCAAGTGGAGGGAGCTGCTGGCGGTCCCTTGCTTGTTCACGTCCGCGGAACGAGGCTTCCGCGGAAAGGAGTCGGACGCCACGAGGTTGTGGACTTCCGTGTGGCAAGAGTGGACCGCGGAGCGTCACTCACCGGTGAGGCATCTGCGCCGACACTCGAAGGTTGTGACCCGCGGATAACGGTTGCCGCCTCTTTGAGTACGAGGGGTAGTAGTAGCGGTAGAGTGCATGTTCTGCGATGAGCGCGGAGCAAGATCATCCACGGAGGGGAACAACACACAGAAAATTTGGGGGTATCAGTGTCATGGTGGGATGAGCGTGGATTGTTCTTTGCTCTTTGCCACCAGAACTGCACGTGCCCTTCAGATCAGTCATTGATGTCGGCAGCCAGTTTCGTGCATCACGACGTTGGACGACGGCAACAGCAACCATCGGCGCGGTGCTTCCTGCCACGACGGGCCGCGACCTCCGCGGGAAGCAGGGATTCCTCACTATCATCCCGCACGCCAGTCACTTCCTCACCAGGCCCCGATCCACTCACCCGGCACCGACGAGTGACTGAGTGGTTGGAGCAGCTACACTGGCGCCGTATTATGGATACACTGGACGAACGCGCGGAGGTGGAGAGCATCCACAGCTCTGCCAGTCATGGCTTAGCCCAGCATCACCAGGGGCAGGAGAGCNGGACGTTGGACGACGGCAACAGCAACCATCGGCGCGGTGCTTCCTGCCACGACGGGCCGCGACCTCCGCGGGAAGCAGGGATTCCTCACTATCATCCCGCACGCCAGTCACTTCCTCACCAGGCCCCGATCCACTCACCCGGCACCGACGAGTGACTGAGTGGTTGGAGCAGCTACACTGGCGCCGTATTATGGATACACTGGACGAACGCGCGGAGGTGGAGAGCATCCACAGCTCTGCTAGTCATGGCTTAGCCCAGCATCACCAGGGGCAGGAGAGCCAGCAGAACATGCCACTTGGGGCACGGTGGTTCTCCGACGACCCACCTTCACTGGAGGCATCTTCCGGTGGTGGAAATCCCAAGGCCTTCCGCGGATTGGTGTATCGGCGTCGTGGCAGACAGCAGCAGCAGCTTCCCGGCAAGGCAGAGCCGCAACCCGCATACCCACCTGTGCATCCGCAGCCCTTACTCCTGAGCCCCCAGGATTCAAGAATCCCCAAAGCACCAACACCAGATGAGCAGCAGATCTCAGCGCGGCTGCAACAGGTGCGATTCCCTGTCCCCACCTTTGGGATGCCCCAGGACATGCATTCGCTGCATCAGGTGATAGGGGCAACCCTGGGAGTCCCTTCCGCGGAACCACCTCTGCACGCCATAAAGCAGCAGTCAATGGCCACATCGGAGCAGGTCACGGGAGTCTTGCAGATGGGGTCTTCTGTGTCCACGTAGGCACCAGAAGCCGCGCTATCACCAGTGAACCACTTTCCCATGAACCAGACCCCACTGATCATGGGAACAGGAACCGCCACGCAACCCCAGTTGGTTGGAATGACCCAACCACCGAAGTACCCGCGGTAGCAGCACACGGATGGTCAGGCAAGTCTGGCGCAACAGCTCTCCGCATCACAGCAGAACTCGGCCACCCTGCAAACTTGGGTGCCTCCATAGCCGCCGACGCCAGATGCACCACCACAGCAACCGATGAGGAGCACTACACAGGTGGCGACCATGCCACACCCACCTGCGGTGGGGCTACAGCAACCACCGCATCTACCACCACAGCTTGTGGTGTAGGTGGGGGCGATGGTAGGGCCGCCCACGATCATGCAGCTGCCACCACAGATGCCTCAGCCCGGAGACGGAATGGTCCAGCAAAGGAACACGCTTCCGCATCTCCCAACTGGGACGCCACCAACGAGCCATCAGCAGCAGACGGTTTTAAGCGGAGCACGGCCAACGAACATAACACAGTCTCGCGCGGTCACACAAGCACTGTGGACACAACAGGCGCAGCAGCAGATGGGCCCAGTGGCGGTTGGAATGGTGCCACACACGCTTGTGCCCAACATGATATCGCAGATGCTCATGCTTACCTATCAGCAGCTCCCCCACCAGCAGCCAGTTGGAGCAACGCCAACTGGAGGGACCCACCAGACCCCATTGCCAGCACAGGCCGCACAGAGCAACGTGTACCTGCCCCCACAGCAGCTACCTGGGAACCCGCACCTGACCACTAGCGCGGGACCAGAAATTCACCACCACGCCTCAGCTGCAGCCCCACTGGCTCACATGTATTGGGTACCGCAAACAGCGGCAGTACCAGTGCAGGGGACTCCGGTCCCGTCGTTTGGGACGGCATTCTTCTCAACACCCTACACTGCCTCCACAACCACTCCCTCTTCTTGGAACATGGTTCTCCCTTCCACGCAAGCCAGTCTTCCCACGACCGCACGTCAACCACAGATGCCGGTCCATGCGACTGGATACTCCGCGGCTCCATCTGCAAGCCTTCCGGTATCACATGCTGGAACTACATTGGAGATTAACCACAGCAGCGTACCACAGCTATAATACATCCGCTCCGAGGCCGCCAACATTCCCCGATTAGACTCCTTCAAGGGTGCCCCGGAGGAAGACCCCTGGGTCTGGCTTAAATAGATCACTCTCTACGCCAATATTGGCCGGATTCTGCCCGACCTATGTCTCGCCACCGCAAAGCTCCACCTGCAAGGGGCGGCAGCGGATTGGTACAATGCGCGAGCTCCCTTCCCGTCGTTTGAGGACTTCGGCAACGCCCTCATCAAGCGCTTCAAACAATTGACGAAAGAAGAAGCGCTGCGGAAAATTGAGAAAGAGGTGATGTGCAAGGATGAGGACATCCGCCGATTTGTGGATCAGTTTCCCACCTGGGCCTCTGTGGCTAAAAGCCCGCAAGGGGAAGGTCTGCCGCTATGGGTCCTGCTACAAAATCTCATCCGCGCACTCCCAAATGAGATCAGCACTCTGATGATTGCTGACCGCTACCTGTCCCTCCAAGAGGCGGTCCAAGACGCCATAGCCATCTTCACCCGGCAGCGGTCCACCCGACAATACCAGGGCAGCGATACCACTACATCCTCTCACGCGCATCCTCCGCAGCAGCAAAAGCCAAAGCTTGCTACACGTGTCAGAGTTTAGAGCACATCGCCTGAGACTGCCCGCGGAAGCGGCAGACGGCACCGCGCCCCGAACCGCCTGCTCAAGACCCCATGGTGCAGCAGTGGCAGTAGTATTACAATCAGGCATGGCCAGGGCCGCAGCAACAGCAGCAGGCAAGGCCGGCACCAGAACATCCATCCCAAGTTACCCCCGGCGGTCAGGGCATTTTGCCCAACCCACCGGCATCCGGGAACCCTGCAAGCGGAGTTCGCAACGTCAAATTGGGATTACCAATGGCGGAGGACGAGACCACAGAGGTGCCCCCCACTACAAAAGAGATGACCCTCATCGCTCAAGCTCAGAAACTGGGTCTGCGTGGATGGAACCTGCAGGAGGCAGTCAGGGTAAAGGAGGATTTGAGACGCAAGGCTGAGGAAGCGGAGGAGCGACTCTAGGAGGCCATTGTACACCGCACCGTCACACCAGGAAAGAAACGACAGGCGAAGCAACCAACCCCGATAGAGGAGCAACAGCCTTTGCCTGCACAAGCGCCTACCACGATCGCGGAGGAAAACACTGATCCTATCCAGTGACTCTTTACTACCCTAGTTGCGGAAGTCAATTTCTTTGAGTTTCTTCGCATCCACCCTGAGCTGGTACCGCGCCTGAAGGAGGAGTTCACCAGGGCTAACCAACGCCTCCGAGCTGTGGGTATCTCACTCAACTGCGTCACGACAACTCCCGGCACAATGAACACTCGTCGCGCGGTACCCAAAGCATCGCTGGCTCTAGGTCTCGCGGACAAAGAATGGGGATGGGCACCACAGCCTCTGGAACCACCGCGATAGGACGACAGCCACTACGAGGTTGCTTGCTGTGTGGTCTGGATCTGCGGAAGGAAGTTTCTGGCCATCATCGACACGGGAGCCACCCACACCACCGTGGCGTTCCACGTCCTCCTCGTGGTCGGATGGGCAGACCGCACGCTTCCTACACACCGCATCTTCACTAACTCGGCGGGAGGGATGGACTAGGGAGACTAGGAAGTCCATGGCCTTCCCATACAAGTGGGGTCCCTTCATGAACCAGTGAACGTCCAAGTCACGCAAGCGCGGACGTATGACGTACTCCTGGGCATGTATTACTTAGTGCCACGGCAAGCCGATCTCCTCTTTTCCCTGGGAATCATGTAGCTGAGCTCCACATCCAGAGAAGAAACGTACTACCCCATTACCATTGGTGACAGGGTAGCACTTCCTATCACCAGCGGTGGATCCTTTTCCCTACTGGATGCCGCGATCGAAGACTCCCAAACTCATTCAGGCAAGGCCCAGTCCCTTCCAGTGGAGGCACCTGTCGTGGAGCATGTCTCAACCAGCGAATGGCAGGACCGCGCCGAGGAGTCCACTGAGCCTGGCGTACAGACCAACCTCCTGGGATTATGGAACAGGGGACAACGAGTCTTTGGAACTAGCCTCCCACTAGAGGAAAAGAGGAAGTTTATCCCCTCCGCGAAACAGTACCGACACCACCAACAAAATGGGACCACATGCTCCACTCACGACTCTCACTCACGCAGCGGCAAGACTTCTCCAACTTACTAGACTCGTTTGCGGACATATTTGCTGGATCCACAGTTGAATTAGGAGCCGTGGAAGCGTTTCACGTCATCTCCACAGTGGGACTCCGCACCTACGAAACAGAAGGTGCGAAGCATCCTCCCTGATCAAGAGATAATCATCACAGAAGGGCTCGCAGAACTCATAGCGCAAGGGGTGATCGTCCCCATCGTCAGCCCCTGGCGGGCCAACTTGGTCATCGTAGGGAAGCCGGATGGATCTAAGCGATTTTGCGTCGACTTCCGCGACCTCAACCAAGTGACCAAGGAAGATGCATACCCCATGCCCCTCATAATTGATATACAAGAGCGGCAACAGGGTCGCGGATGGTTCGCAAAATTGGACGTCAAGGCTGCCTTCCATGCTGTCCCCATGCACCCGGACTCCATCGCCAAGACAACATTTGTGGTGCCAGAGGGGCTGTACGCGTTTACGCGCATGCCCTTTGGACTCCGCAATGCCAGCGCGACGTTCCAACGAGTCATGGACTCCACCCTCCGTGGCATCCCCAACGTCAGTTGCTACATCGACGACATCATGGTCGCGGCCCACAGCTTCGAAGAGCTGTTCTCGTCCTTGGCCAACGTGTTTGCTGCTCTCCACAAAGCCAACATCAAGCTCAAAGCAGCCAAGTGCTCTATTGGAGCCACGGAAATCGAATTCCTTGGCTTCGTGATGAGTGTGGATGGCATCAAAACTGACCCTGAGAAAATTGCGGCGGTGCAAGAATGGCATCAGCCCACATCCGCGGGACAAGTCAAGATCTTCCTGGGCTTCGTCTCTTTCTATCGGCACTTTGTCCGCAATCACGCGCGCATCATCAAGCCACTCCAGCAACTGACGCACCAGGACGTGCCCTTTGACCGGACCCCAGAATGCGCGGATGCCTGGAAGGAGATCAAACATCGCCTGGTCACGACACCTATGCTCGAGTTCCCTGACTTCAACCTGCCATTCTCCATCACTGTTGACTGGTCAAGGGATGGGTTGGGCGCTATCCTATCCCAGACAGTGCATGAACCGACTCAGAAGGTGATTGCATATGCTAGCCGCGCTCTCACTGAAGGGGAACGAAGGTATCCACCGGTAAAGGGCGAGTGCTTGGCTGTCCTGTGGGTCCTCCAACACTTCCGTTACTACATAAAGAATGGCAAGCCGTTCACGGTCCTTACGGACCATCAGGCTCTCCAATGGCTACTTGCCACCCAGAATCATGAAGGCATCCTCGCCAAGTGGGCACTCCTCCTGCAAGGGTACAACATGAAAATCAAGTACCAGCCTGCAAACGTTAACCGCAACGCGGACCCTCTTAGCCGGCTCCCGCGCCTCGACTGGCCAAAACCTGCCCCGCTGCCATCAGTTATCGCGAAACACTCCACAAATATTCTGGCATTGCCAACAAACGCTGAAGCACACTGGGAGGGAGTGGCGCGGGAATTTGACGAGGATGAACAGGAGGTCGCCTTGCAACTCCAGAATGAACTCGACCCCACCGCGGCAGAAACACCCGCGGAGACCCTGCCCACCATCCCCAAGTCAGGGCTCCAGCTCGCCAGACGGTACAACCCCGCGATCCGCGGATGGACACTTGAGGAGATCGCCCCCCAACTTCCCCAACGCCATGCACCATCCCGAACCGCGCAACTTACCACCACTGCATCACGGACCGAAACCTCTCGCAACCCACCAACTCCTCCCATTACCACAACCCCACTCCTTAAGAACCGCCATTCCCTCTCCTTAGTCGACTTCATTCTTCATTCCCCTGAGTCCGCGGAGAGTCTCCGAGCCATCTTCACCACTCACAATCCATCCCGTTCTTCTCTTGGTATCCGCCTCTCATGCACGAGCGGAAACATTATCGGTACCCGCCTACTGTCCAGATGCATCCTCCTCACCCATGCTCGCGTGCATGATATCGCCGCACGCTCTCCTCGTTCCTGGTCCCCACCGGCGCTCATTATTGGGCCATCTACACCATCTGAGGTCCACGTGGCATGGTGTTACGTGTGGATACAGGGACGCAAGTTCGTGGCCATCCTGGACACCGGCGCCACGCACACCACGATTGCGCTCCGAATGATCCGCTCACTCCACATGCAGCATCTCATCCGGCCTACTCGGCTCCGCTTCTCTATCCCCACTGGAGAAATTAACGTGCCGCCCGGACAAGTCGCGGGCTTCCCTATGCAGGTGGCCAATGTGCATGCAGCGCATACCGTCCAAGTCTGCGATGTCCGCACGTACGACATCCTGCTGGCGGCGGACTGGCTCGCACCGCGCAAAGCAGATATATTGCTAGGCTCTGGCAACCTCGGTCTCATTTCGAGTTCCGGTATTCGATCATTCACTCCACTCTTCACTTTGCCCCGACCACTCTCCAGCTCAACATTGCCAACCCTGGCTCCGACTCTCACAAGCACACGACATACACGACGTATTACGCGAAGCTCGGCACTCACTAACAGAACCAGTACCACGGCTTGTCAGCACGACTCGGGGTCCGCGCCTTCCTCACTGGGGAGTGAGCCCTCTTGGCGGCAGGTGCGGCGTCTTGCTCTCAACACGGACACAAGAAACCAGCAGACACGGGCACCGACACCACCGGCAAGGGTGGCGGCCCCACCGCGGTCGGGTCCCACAACAAGAACACCACAGACAAGAACACCAGCGTCACAAATGGCGGCAACGGGGTCCCGGCCAACACCAGTTACAGCCACGCCAGCAGTAGCTGCGGCCTCACCACGACCCAGCCCTGCCGTAGGCGTAACCTCGCCACGAACCCCGACACCAGCAGCGGGCACTCCACCGCGGCCAAGCCCCACGGAAGGGACACCAACACAAGCCACGCTACTAGCGGCGAGATCGACAGGCTCATCACAACAGATCCCGGCCACAAGCACACTTCCAACGCGGACCTTCAGGCGCATGGAACATGCGGAAGGAACGACGCAAGCAACCGCAAAAGCAGCTGCAATGCCGACACCCAGCCCGCAAGAAGGGGTCCAGGCACCAACAGCCCCAGCTCCCTCCGCGGCGGTGATGGCACTCTCCCACTCGCCACCAACCTCGCACGGAAGCCCGAACCGGCAGCCCGGGTATCCCTTGTTGGGGGCAGGAACAGCGATGGAGGGAGCAGGAACGTACCTTCAAGAAAGTTTGGGGGATAACAGAGAGCAGCCCAAGGCTGCCTTGCTGCTTGAAGTCGTAAGCAGCGTCATGCTTCAATTGCTGGCGGAAGTGCCGGGGGTGATCCGCGAGGAATTTGTGAACTCTCTGTTCGGCAAGATGTGGCAGGTGGTAATGAGGAGAGCGCAACATGAGCGATGGCCCTCGGGCTACACGAGAGGCAGGTACAACTGATAGAGACGGCAGGCGCGGAACGCCTCGTCTTGGCCCTAAGAGACATCCTGAGTATCAACCCAAAGCTGGCAAGCGACATGACAGGAGTCGCAGAATTCCTCGACACTGAACGACCGGATCCGTCACTGGAGGCTGCTCGTGTGTGGTGGCTCAGGGTGCGGAGGGCCCAGCGCAGCAGCCCAGAAGGACGCTACGTGCATCTGCTCCAGGAAAGGGCCAGAGCCCTCATCCTCTATCAGCTGAACGACCAGACACCAGGGTCGGCGGAAGCTCCGCGACGAAGATCCGCAGCGGATGAGTGGAGGTGGGGATACTTGCTCAACCTAACATACGCCAAGTGGAGCGTTCAGTACCCACAAACGGAGCAGTCGCGGATGGCTGGAACTCAGGTGCCNGTCACTGGAGGCTGCTCGTGTGTGGTGGCTCAGGGTGCGGAGGGACCAGCGCAGCAGCCCAGAAGGACGCTACGTGCATCTGCTCCAGGAAAGGGCCAGAGCCCTCATCCTCTATCAGCTGAACGACCAGACACCAGGGTCGGCGGAAGCTCCGCGACGAAGATCCGCAGCGGATGAGTGGAGGTGGGGATACTTGCTCAACCTAACATACGCCAAGTGGAGCGTTCAGTACCCATAAACGGAGCAGTCGCAGATGGCTGGAACTCAGGTGCCGGAGGGGCAATGGATGATGGCCATGGAAAGGTGCTCGACGCTGACGCTGCAAAACATACCACGCACCTGAGTGGCAGCGGCAGTTGCGGATGGACTCTGGACCACGGTGCGGGAGCAGAAACCGCCACTCAGGGAAGAGGAAGTGCGACATTGGGCCAAGGAGGCGGCTGAAGTATGCCGAGAGGAGAAGAGCAGGAAAGACGCGGAAGTGGAAGAGGCGCGTGAATACGCCCAAATCACCCCTCAACTAAAGAACATGCAAGAACGCCTGCGGAAGGCGTGGGAAGCAGAAGCAGCTGAGACGGAGCAAGCTGCTGCGGAGGCTGCGAAGGTTGAAATTCAAGTGACCGAGGAGCGCGAGGCGGCGGCCAAGGCGGAACAGGAGGCTGCAGAGCAGCTCATGAAGGAAATCATGATGGATGCAGAGGTAGCGGTAGCAGCCGTGCAAGCCGAGGTAACAGCAGCAGCGGAGGCAGAAATAACGGCAGCAGCAACAGAGGCAACAGCAGCAGCAATGGCGGAAATAAAGGCCATGGAAGCGCAGATAATGGAAGATACAGGAACATCCTTAGAAGTAGCCAAGGCACAAGTAGCCAGTGTAGCGGCAGGGACAGTAAGAGGCGCAACAACAGCAAAGGAGCATGCAGCCGTGGAAGGGGGAGATCCGACGGTGAGAAAGTACAAGACTAGGCACCACCCCCCAGAGATGTCTGCCAGCATCCTCCGGTGAAAGGCACAACTCAAGACCCGAGTGGCAGCGGTGGTGAAGAGAGCTGCGGAAACAACCAGCCAGACCAGAGAGGCAGCAATCGCAACCGACGACAGCCGGAACAAGGAGCCGGAGCTGACTCCCCCGGGGGAAACCACTCCCGCCTCAAAGGGAAAAAGGAAGGCAGGAGAAATAGTGGCCGCGGAACCAAGGAAACAGCCTCGGATACACGAGGGCTCTACCGTCACCCCCGGACAACTGGCGCAAGCTCAACGGGAGGCCGCGCAAGTGGCAGGGCTCCTGATGGCAGTCTTCCGCAAGGTCAACATGCCCGCGGAAATGGTGCCGCTTCCGCTGCGCCCTGCTTTGGGAGAGGCAGCTCTGACGGATGTCCGCAAAGGGGCAGAACAATAGGGACGTGGGGAAAAGGAAGCAACAGTGGTGGTGGTTTTTGAGATCAGTGAATCACCGGGAGAGTCGGAGGAGGAGCAGCCCCTCACACGGAGCTAGGGGCTGTTGCGAGCTCCAGGGGTAGCTCCGCAGAAAAAAGAGGAGGTGATTGAGTTGCACCGCGCTGGCGGACGCGGCACACAGCTGAGGGACCCTCTAAGACTAGACTACGCGATCAGTGGGATGAAGGAGAGCTGCGGGCGGTGGGGATCTTGCGACTGTTCCCTGCACCTGACTCGTGGGACAAGGAGCCGCCAGTCTATGATGAAGATAACCGTAGGAAGTTCGAGGCCATGAAGGCGGAGCAGGAGGCGAGGCGAGCTTGCGGA
This sequence comes from Penium margaritaceum, assembly GCA_023375785.1. Taxonomy (NCBI): domain Eukaryota; kingdom Viridiplantae; phylum Streptophyta; class Zygnematophyceae; order Desmidiales; family Peniaceae; genus Penium; species Penium margaritaceum. The sequence goes on from SZWC01005318.1 coordinate 143,722, forward strand.
TTGCTAGCGCGAGTGCCAGAGACCAAACGAAAGCCGGGGGAAGCATGGGCAGAGAAAGCGGGAAGGAAGGGACCAATGGAGACGCAAGACTTGCGGATCTGGCAGACCGCCCATATCCTCCTCCGCGCAAGCAGCAAGGAGCAGCAAAAGGCGGAGGCGCAAAAGGTGTACGCGGATCTGGAGACACGGTTGGGTGTGGAATTCGATCGAAGGAAGAAGGATGACCTGGCCCATCTGTGTGAGCACTACGCATGGGAAGAGGGCCGCCTCTGGAAACTGACTCCGCGGGTCCAGTGGGTACCTCCGCCCATACTGCAGAAGGCGGTGGTGGAGGCCTACCACTGTCATCATCACACCGGCATACAGGCACTAAACGACCGACTAGCACCCATTGTCCATGTGCCTAACCTGGTGGCCCTCATTAAAGAAGTGGTGCAGCAGTGCGCTCCTTGCGAGCGCGCGCGGAAGACTACACCACGAGACCAGCCGTTGTTTCAACCCTCCCCCATCGGTGAACCGCTGGAGAAGATCATCATCGACTTCCACGGCCCTCGCGCGCACCGCGACCAAGGGAGCCGATATTGGATTCCAGCGGTAGACCACTTCACGGAGTACCTCTGGGTCCCCGCCGTGCCCAACAAGAGCTCTGCCACCGCGGCAAAGTTCATCTGTGAAGAAATCTTTTACCGTTTTGGTGGATGCAGTGTGGTACACAGCGACAACGGCACCAAATTCATGGGGGCCTTCAAAGAGGAGTTGGAGGAATGGGGGATCCGCCACGTGCACTCCGGGTGGTACAGACCAGAGTCCCAGGGACAAGTGGAGCGGGTGCATGAGATATTGAAGCAAGCAGTGGCCACCGCGGAAGGTAGCAGCTGGGCGGAGAAGCTGAAGAAGACGGCGTACTTCATCAACATAACACCTAGTCGTGCAACCTCCTTCTCACCTCACATACTGCTTTTCGGCCAACCACCGCGAGTGGCAATGGGGTTGCCTCAGAAACCGCTGAGGCTGCCACTTGTCCCACAGGAACAAGGGAAGCGTTCGGTGGAGGAGGAGGACAGGGAGGTCGCAGAATGGTTTCGCGAGTGCTGTGAGAGAACGAGGGCAATGCGAGCGGAAGCAAGGCTGAGGGGTTCTGTTGCTACCTCGCGTGGATGAGATGCGGCCAACCGACGATTGAACCATGGGCCAATCGAAGAGGGCGACTTGGTGTATCTCCGCCCCTTCCCCAACGCGGGACGAGAAGCGGGAGAGCCACGGGAGGTGTACCGCGTGGCCAGCGTTGAGGCAGGGCAAGTATGGTTGGAGGGACCAGAAGGATTCAGCGACCGCAGTTATCCGGCCACGGAGTTCGTGCTGCTGCCGTCGGCATGGCAGACGCATATCCCACGGACAGTAAGTCATTTACCGCCCCTGGGACAGCGGAAGGGCTCGCGGGGGTGGAGAGCGGAGGAGGTACTAGACATCTGCGAAGAACGAGTATCACAATAGGAGCAGGAGTGGAGCCAGGAACCCGAGGAGGTGGAGGAGGAGGAATCTGATGTCCGCAAACTGACCGCGGAGGAGGTGTGGAAGGAACCACGAAGAGAGCAGCCGAAGCAGGAGTAGCATTCGGAACATAAGGGACAGCGGGAGCAGACGAAGAGGGAACCTACAAGCGTGCCCAAACGTCAGACCCTGGCAGAAAAAACCCAGCAAACATCCCGGGAAACGCCACCGCGGACCGGGGTACCAATGAGCCCCAAGACCCTGGCTACCTACGCTGGCCCATGTGTGTGGTGCGGGGAAAATCTCCCTGCTGAGCCACAACTAAAGGTGGTGTGCCGGGTATGCGGGAAGCCCGCGCATCAACACGCCAGCGGGGCCTCTAAGACTTGCATCGGAATAAACCGCACCTGCTCGCGATGCCTGAGAGAGGCGGCTGAGGAGGAAGTTGTGAAAAAGCGGTAGGAGGAAGAAGGAGCAGGACCCGCCGCCGGGGGAGCACCACCCCGCGGAAGGTGGGACCAAGAGGAAGAGGAGAAGGAGGAAGAGGAGGGGCCCAATGAGCGACGGAAAGGTCCGTGCACAGTATCTGGGGCTACAATGAGATAATGGTAGGCGGAGGGACGTGTCGCGGTAGAAGAAAGGAGGCAGAAGGAAATGGAAGATAAGAGGTGTGCTCAGTGCGGCCAATGGTGGGGAGTGGAAGTGCAGGATTGTGGTGGATGCCACCACCAGATGTGTACTGGTTGCCTGGTGCCGCCTCGTGATGAGCGCGGAGGGCGAAGTGGGGCCGCGGTGTGCAGAAGGTGCAGAGAGGAGATTGAAAGGCGGCGAGTAATCTGCAAGGCACCCCGAGTGAACGAGGACGGGGAAGAGGAAGAGTCAGAAGAAGAGGAAGCGGAAGGGGGAAGGAATCAATCCGCGGCATGTCCCACTTGTCTGAAGATGGTGCAGGATGAGGAAAGGTGCGTTGCCTGCATGAGGCCCGCCCATCGCGGATGCCTGGTGACATGCAACTCCGCTTGGAAGGGCCAATGTCACCAATGCGTGGGCAACGAGCTCCTGGAGACAGACTGCTACCTCAGCTTCACCGCGGAAACCCGAGAGCCTGCATGCGCTGCCTGTCAGGAAGGGATGGCGGAGTTCGGGAAAGGGTGTGGCATGTGCCTGAGGACGTGCCACNGAGGAAAGGTGCGTTGCCTGCATGAGGCCCGCCCATCGCGGATGCCTGGTGACGGGCAACTCCGCTTGGAAGGGCCAATGTCACCAATGCATGGGCAACGAGCTCCTAGAGACAGACTGCTACCTCAGCTTCACCGCGGAAACCCGAGAGCCTGCATGCGCTACCTGTCAGGAAGGGATGGCGGAGTTCGGGAAAGGGTGTGGCATGTGCCTGAGGACGTGCCACTTGAGATGTGGAAAGAGAGGTAAGGAAGGGGTGTGGACCTGTTACCGATGCCTCGCTCGATCCCGAAAAGAGGACTAGGGAACAAATAACTCCAGATTGCGATGCTGCGGAGATGGATGCGGAGGGATCGTCACGGGGATGGCATGTCACTGTGAACACTGCGGAGGATGGGCCCATGCGCAGTGCGCCACAGGGATTGGAAGGAGTGAGGAGGGACACATGGTGTACCGCTGTACCAGCTGCAGGACATATGAGCGGATCCCACACTGCTCGACCTGCAAAAGGAGATTGGGAGCGGGAGACATCACCGCAGGAGCTCAATGTGAGGGCTGCCAGCTGTATGTACATCAGGAATGTTCTGCGAAGTACCAACGAGAGGGCGGGGAGGTGGAAACATACTGCCGTCCCTGCCGACACCGGCAGCGGACAGGACCGCAAGGGAAGTTCACGCGCCTGCTATGCGGGCGAGACTCTGGGGCAGAGTCTTGAGAAAAAGGGGAATTGGGGGCATCAGTGTCAGGCAAAACTCCACCGCAGCTCCGCGGGAGAAAAGATGTATCTGCGGAAAGCTAGTTCCGCGGATCGGTAGATCCGCGGACAAGACCCTGCCAAGAGCAACAAGCACGAAAGGACACGCGTGGAAAGTTGGCTCCCTCACTAAGGTTGCGGTAGAGCATGGGGTGGCGCGGAGTCCGGTGGCGGTAGCGAGAAGGATGGCCCGGCGGGAAAGATCGCGGTGAAAAGGGAACAGAAGCCGAATAATGGAAGGAGGAGAAGGAAGCTGGAACATTGGACGTGCAAGACATCCGCCGACCAAACCAAGCAACAGGAGAACGGTGGCAGGAGCGCGACCAATCAGAACACAAGGCTGACAGCGACAATCCAGGAGGAAATATGGGAGGGCACATCGTGGAGATGGAAGATTCAAGGAAGAACACGAAGAACCGCGTGCACGAGCCGCGGATGGAGAAAACTGACCAGTAGAAGATAGTCTGTGTCTGAGGACAAGACCCGCGGTGCGTAGCCGCACCGCGAGGAGTCCAAATAGAGGAAGTAGGTTAGTGTGAGAGGGATGAGACCGACAGTGTGTAGTTACACTGTGCGGAGTCCCAAGTAGAAAAAGGCCTGACTGGCAGTAGCACAAGTGCAACTCAGACTTGCTTGCATTCAAGAGCATTCTGTGTTCTCCGCAATCAGCTTTATAAAAAAGTCCTTGGCATGTTCTCATTTCTTGAGTCCCGCCCTCCGCCCTCCAACCATCAATTGCCCGAAGAGCGTGGTCCGCAGAACTAGGAGTTAAGAGCGTGAAGAACCAAGAGCCCGAGTGGAGGGAGCTGCTGGCGGTCCCTTGCTTGCACACGTCCGCGGAACGAGGTTTCCGCGGAATGGAGTCGGACGCCACAAGGTGGTGGACTTCCGTGTGGCAAGAGTGGACCGCGGAGCGTCACTCACTGGTGACGCATCTGTGCCGACACTCCAAAGTTGTGACCCGCGCATAACGGTTGCCGCCTCTTTGAGTACGAGGGGTGGTAGTAGCGGTAGAGTGCATGTTCCGTGGATCAGCGCGGAGCAAGATCATCCACGGAGGGGAACAACAACGCGGGAAAATTGGGGGTATCACACGTGCTTACAGGCACTTACATGCATGTAAACGCATTTACACACACTTACATGCACTTACACGCATATACATGAACTTACACGCACTTACATAAACTTACACGAACGTACATGTACTAACACGCACATAGTGGCCCTTACACGCAATTACACACACTTACACTTACTTATACACACTTACACACACTCACACGCAATTACACATACTTCCACATAGACACACTTAAATGCACTGACACAAACTTACACGGACTTACATGTACATACATACACTTACACGCATTTACACGAACTTACACGCACTTACACCCAGTTACACGCATTTACATGCACTAACACAAACTTAGATGCACTAACACGTACTTTCACGTACTGAGACACGCTTACACGCACTTACACACACGTACACATACATACACTCACTTACACATACGTACACACACTTACATGTACTTACATGCACTTACACGCACTTACAAACACTTACACAAAAATACACGCACCAAACTTATATCCACTTACACGCACTTACACGCACTTGCATGTACTTACACGCACTTACATGCACTTACACAAACGTAAACCGCACTTACACGTACTTACAAACACTTACATGTACTTAGACGCACTTACACAGTTACACGTGCTTACACGCACGTACATGCATATATACGCACGTACAAATACATACATGCACTTATACACCCTCACAAGAACTTACACGCACTTACACCAACTTACACGTACTGATACGCACTTACATGCACTTACACACACTTATACTTACTTCCACACACTTACACATACTTACACAGACTTACACGCATTTACACACACTTACACACACTTACACGCATTTACATGTACCTAAAGGAACGTACATATACTTACACATACTTACACATACCTACACGTACTTAGTCATGCTTACATGCACTTACATGCACTTACCCACAATTACACGCACATACCCGCACATACACGTACTTCCACACACTTACACATACTTATACATGCTTACACGCACCTACGCGTAATTTCACACACTTACACACACTTACACGCACTTACATGTTCTTGCAATCACTTACATGCACTTGCAATCACCTACATGCACTTCCACACACTTACACGAACTTACACGCACGCACTTACACGCACGTACTTACACGCATGAACTTAAACACACTTACACGTACTTACATGCACTTAGACGCACTTACACACAATTACACGCACTTACACATAATTACGTGCACGTATACACACTTACACACACTTACATCCACTTACACTCACTTGCACGTACTTGCACGTACTTGCACATACTTCAACGTACTTACACGCACTTACACGTACTTAAACGCACTTGCACGTACATACACGTACTTACATGCACTTCCACACACTTACATGCACTTACACACACTTATATGCACTTATACGTACTTAGACACACTTACATGGACTGAGACACTCATAGAAACAGTTACACACAGTTACACGCACTAAGAGTGGTATCAGAGTTGTTCCAGAGTTGTTCCATAGTTGTGCTAGAGTTGTGCCATCAGTGTGCCAGTGTTGTACAAGAGTTGTGAAATACTTTTGCCAGAGTTGTGCCAGAGTTGTGCCAGGATTGTGCCAGATTTGTGTTAGAGTTGTGCCAGAGTTGTGCCAGAGTGGTGCCAGAGTTGTGCCAGAGTTGTGCCATAGTTGTGCTAGAGTTGTGCCAGAG
>SZWC01005319.1:289-21999 GCA_023375785.1 Penium margaritaceum
CAAGAACACAAGTTAACAGCTCATTACAAGAACACAAGTTGACAGCTCATTACAAGAACACAAGTTAACAGCTCATTACAAGAACACAACTTAACGGCTCATCACAAGAACACAAGTTAACAGCTCATCACAAGAACACAAGTTAACAGCTCATTACAAGAACAGAAGTTAACAGCTCATTACAAGAACACAAGTTAACAGCTCATTACAAGAACACAAGTTAACAGCTCATTACAAGAACACAAGTTAACAGCTCATTACAAGAACAAAAGTTAACAGCTCATTACAAGAACACAAGTTAACAGCTCATTACAAGAACACAAGTTAACAGATCATTGCAAGAACACAAGTTAACAGCTCATTACAAGAACACAAGTTAACAGCTCATTACAAGAACAGAAGTTAACAGCTCATTACAAGATCACAAGTTAACAGCTCATTGCAAGAACGCAAGTTAACAGCTCATTACAAGATCACAAGTTAACAGCTCATTGCAAGAACGCAAGTTAACAGCTCATTACAAGAACACAAGTTAACAGCTCATTGCAAGAACACAAGTTAACAGCTCATTACAAGAACACAAGTTAACGGCTCATCACAAGAACACAAGTTAACAGCTCATTACAAGAACACAAGTTAACAGCTCATTACAAGAACACAAGTTAACAGCTCATTACAAGAACACAAGTTAACAGCTCATTACAAGAACACAAGTTATCAGCTCATTACAAGAACACGAGTTAACAGCTCATTACAAGAACACAAGATAACAGCTCATTACAAGAACACAAGTTCACAGCTCATTACAAGAGCACAAGTTAACAGCTCATTACACGAACACAAGTTAACAGCTCATTACAAGAGCACAAGTTAACAGCTCATTACACGAACACAAGTTAACAGCTCATTACAAGAGCACAAGTTAACAGCTCATTACACGAACACAAGTTAACAGCTCATTACAAGAGCACAAGTTAACAGCTCATTACACGAACACAAGTTAACAGCTCATTACAAGAGCACAAGTTAACAGCTCATTACACGAACACAAGTTAACAGCTCATTACAAGAGCACAAGTTAACAGCTCATTACACGAACACAAGTTAACAGCTCATTACAAGAGCACAAGTTAACAGCTCATTACACGAACACAAGTTAACAGCTCATTACAAGAGCACAAGTTAACAGCTCATTACACGAACACAAGTTAACAGCTCATTACAAGAGCACAAGTTAACAGCTCATTACACGAACACAAGTTAACAGCTCATTACAAGAGCACAAGTTAACAGCTCATTACACGAACACAAGTTAACAGCTCATTACAAGAGCACAAGTTAACAGCTCATTACACGAACACAAGTTAACAGCTCATTACAAGAGCACAAGTTAACAGCTCATTACACGAACACAAGTTAACAGCTCATTACAAGAGCACAAGTTAACAGCTCATTACACGAACACAAGTTAACAGCTCATTACAAGAGCACAAGTTAACAGCTCATTACACGAACACAAGTTAACAGCTCATTACAAGAGCACAAGTTAACAGCTCATTACACGAACACAAGTTAACAGCTCATTACAAGAGCACAAGTTAACAGCTCATTACACGAACACAAGTTAACAGCTCATTACAAGAGCACAAGTTAACAGCTCATTACACGAACACAAGTTAACAGCTCATTACAAGAGCACAAGTTAACAGCTCATTACACGAACACAAGTTAACAGCTCATTACAAGAGCACAAGTTAACAGCTCATTACACGAACACAAGTTAACAGCTCATTACAAGAGCACAAGTTAACAGCTCATTACACGAACACAAGTTAACAGCTCATTACAAGAGCACAAGTTAACAGCTCATTACACGAACACAAGTTAACAGCTCATTACAAGAGCACAAGTTAACAGCTCATTACACGAACACAAGTTAACAGCTCATTACAAGAGCACAAGTTAACAGCTCATTACACGAACACAAGTTAACAGCTCATTACAAGAGCACAAGTTAACAGCTCATTACACGAACACAAGTTAACAGCTCATTACAAGAGCACAAGTTAACAGCTCATTACACGAACACAAGTTAACAGCTCATTACAAGAGCACAAGTTAACAGCTCATTACACGAACACAAGTTAACAGCTCATTACAAGAGCACAAGTTAACAGCTCATTACACGAACACAAGTTAACAGCTCATTACAAGAGCACAAGTTAACAGCTCATTACACGAACACAAGTTAACAGCTCATTACAAGAGCACAAGTTAACAGCTCATTACACGAACACAAGTTAACAGCTCATTACAAGAGCACAAGTTAACAGCTCATTACACGAACACAAGTTAACAGCTCATTACAAGAGCACAAGTTAACAGCTCATTACACGAACACAAGTTAACAGCTCATTACAAGAGCACAAGTTAACAGCTCATTACACGAACACAAGTTAACAGCTCATTACAAGAGCACAAGTTAACAGCTCATTACACGAACACAAGTTAACAGCTCATTACAAGAGCACAAGTTAACAGCTCATTACACGAACACAAGTTAACAGCTCATTACAAGAGCACAAGTTAACAGCTCATTACACGAACACAAGTTAACAGCTCATTACAAGAGCACAAGTTAACAGCTCATTACACGAACACAAGTTAACAGCTCATTACAAGAGCACAAGTTAACAGCTCATTACACGAACACAAGTTAACAGCTCATTACAAGAGCACAAGTTAACAGCTCATTACACGAACACAAGTTAACAGCTCATTACAAGAGCACAAGTTAACAGCTCATTACACGAACACAAGTTAACAGCTCATTACAAGAGCACAAGTTAACAGCTCATTACACGAACACAAGTTAACAGCTCATTACAAGAGCACAAGTTAACAGCTCATTACACGAACACAAGTTAACAGCTCATTACAAGAGCACAAGTTAACAGCTCATTACACGAACACAAGTTAACAGCTCATTACAAGAGCACAAGTTAACAGCTCATTACACGAACACAAGTTAACAGCTCATTACAAGAGCACAAGTTAACAGCTCATTACACGAACACAAGTTAACAGCTCATTACAAGAGCACAAGTTAACAGCTCATTACACGAACACAAGTTAACAGCTCATTACAAGAGCACAAGTTAACAGCTCATTACACGAACACAAGTTAACAGCTCATTACAAGAGCACAAGTTAACAGCTCATTACACGAACACAAGTTAACAGCTCATTACAAGAGCACAAGTTAACAGCTCATTACACGAACACAAGTTAACAGCTCATTACAAGAGCACAAGTTAACAGCTCATTACACGAACACAAGTTAACAGCTCATTACAAGAGCACAAGTTAACAGCTCATTACACGAACACAAGTTAACAGCTCATTACAAGAGCACAAGTTAACAGCTCATTACACGAACACAAGTTAACAGCTCATTACAAGAGCACAAGTTAACAGCTCATTACACGAACACAAGTTAACAGCTCATTACAAGAGCACAAGTTAACAGCTCATTACACGAACACAAGTTAACAGCTCATTACAAGAGCACAAGTTAACAGCTCATTACACGAACACAAGTTAACAGCTCATTACAAGAGCACAAGTTAACAGCTCATTACACGAACACAAGTTAACAGCTCATTACAAGAGCACAAGTTAACAGCTCATTACACGAACACAAGTTAACAGCTCATTACAAGAGCACAAGTTAACAGCTCATTACACGAACACAAGTTAACAGCTCATTACAAGAGCACAAGTTAACAGCTCATTACACGAACACAAGTTAACAGCTCATTACAAGAGCACAAGTTAACAGCTCATTACACGAACACAAGTTAACAGCTCATTACAAGAGCACAAGTTAACAGCTCATTACACGAACACAAGTTAACAGCTCATTACAAGAGCACAAGTTAACAGCTCATTACACGAACACAAGTTAACAGCTCATTACAAGAGCACAAGTTAACAGCTCATTACACGAACACAAGTTAACAGCTCATTACAAGAGCACAAGTTAACAGCTCATTACACGAACACAAGTTAACAGCTCATTACAAGAGCACAAGTTAACAGCTCATTACACGAACACAAGTTAACAGCTCATTACAAGAGCACAAGTTAACAGCTCATTACACGAACACAAGTTAACAGCTCATTACAAGAGCACAAGTTAACAGCTCATTACACGAACACAAGTTAACAGCTCATTACAAGAGCACAAGTTAACAGCTCATTACACGAACACAAGTTAACAGCTCATTACAAGAGCACAAGTTAACAGCTCATTACACGAACACAAGTTAACAGCTCATTACAAGAGCACAAGTTAACAGCTCATTACACGAACACAAGTTAACAGCTCATTACAAGAGCACAAGTTAACAGCTCATTACACGAACACAAGTTAACAGCTCATTACAAGAGCACAAGTTAACAGCTCATTACACGAACACAAGTTAACAGCTCATTACAAGAGCACAAGTTAACAGCTCATTACACGAACACAAGTTAACAGCTCATTACAAGAGCACAAGTTAACAGCTCATTACACGAACACAAGTTAACAGCTCATTACAAGAGCACAAGTTAACAGCTCATTACACGAACACAAGTTAACAGCTCATTACAAGAGCACAAGTTAACAGCTCATTACACGAACACAAGTTAACAGCTCATTACAAGAGCACAAGTTAACAGCTCATTACACGAACACAAGTTAACAGCTCATTACAAGAGCACAAGTTAACAGCTCATTACACGAACACAAGTTAACAGCTCATTACAAGAGCACAAGTTAACAGCTCATTACACGAACACAAGTTAACAGCTCATTACAAGAGCACAAGTTAACAGCTCATTACACGAACACAAGTTAACAGCTCATTACAAGAGCACAAGTTAACAGCTCATTACACGAACACAAGTTAACAGCTCATTACAAGAGCACAAGTTAACAGCTCATTACACGAACACAAGTTAACAGCTCATTACAAGAGCACAAGTTAACAGCTCATTACACGAACACAAGTTAACAGCTCATTACAAGAGCACAAGTTAACAGCTCATTACACGAACACAAGTTAACAGCTCATTACAAGAGCACAAGTTAACAGCTCATTACACGAACACAAGTTAACAGCTCATTACAAGAGCACAAGTTAACAGCTCATTACACGAACACAAGTTAACAGCTCATTACAAGAGCACAAGTTAACAGCTCATTACACGAACACAAGTTAACAGCTCATTACAAGAGCACAAGTTAACAGCTCATTACACGAACACAAGTTAACAGCTCATTACAAGAGCACAAGTTAACAGCTCATTACACGAACACAAGTTAACAGCTCATTACAAGAGCACAAGTTAACAGCTCATTACACGAACACAAGTTAACAGCTCATTACAAGAGCACAAGTTAACAGCTCATTACACGAACACAAGTTAACAGCTCATTACAAGAGCACAAGTTAACAGCTCATTACACGAACACAAGTTAACAGCTCATTACAAGAGCACAAGTTAACAGCTCATTGCAAGAACACAAGTTAACAGCTCATTACAAGAACACAAGTTAACAGCTCATTACAAGAACACAAGTTAACAGCTCATTGCAAGAACACAAGTTAACAGCTAATTGCAAGAACACAAGTTAACAGCTCATTACAAGAACACAAGTTAACAGCTCATTACAAGAACACAAGTTAACAGCTCATTGCAAGAACACAAGTTAACAGCTCATTACAAGAACACAAGTTAACAGCTCATTACAAGAACATGAGTAAACAGCTCATTGCAAGAACACAAGTTAACAACTCATTACAAGAACACAAGTTAACAGCTCATTACAAGAACACAAGTTAACAGCTCATTGCAAGAACACAAGTTAACAGCTCATTACAAGAACACAAGTTAACAGCTCATTGCAAGAACACAAGTCAACAGCTCATTACAAGAACACAAGTTAACAGCTCATTACAAGAACACAAGTTAACAGCTCATTGTAAGAACACAAGTTAACAGCTCATTACAAGAACACAAGTTAACAGCTCATTGCAAGAACACAAGTTAACAGCTCATTACAAGAACACAAGTTAACAGCTCATTGCAAGAACACAAGTTAACAGCTCATTACAAGAACACAAGTTAACAGCTCATTACAAGAACACAAGTTAACAGCTCATTACAAGAACACAAGTTAACAGCTCATTACAAGAACACAAGTTAACAGCTCATTGCAAGATCACAAGTTAACAGCTCATTACAAGAACACAAGTCAACAGCTCATTGCAAGAACACAAGTCAACAGCTCATTGCAAGAACACAAGTTAACAGCTCATTACAAGAACACAAGTTAACAGCTCGTTGCAAGAACACAAGTTAACAGCTCATTACAAGAACACAAGTTAACAGCTCATTACAAGAACACAAGTCAACAGCTCATTACAAGAACACAAGATAACAGCTCATTACAAGAACACAAGTTAACAGCTCATTACAAGAACACAAGTTAACAGCTCATTGCAAGAACACAAGTTAACAGCTCATTGCAAGAACACAAGTTAACAGCTCATTGCAAGAAGACACAAGACACAAGCAATCGACATGCGCTTGCACCTACTTTGATGAATTCGGTGTCCAAATGATTCTGGCAGAACCATTAGGCTATTTCAATATCCCACCCAAAGACATCACTTCGCGTGCAATGGGTGGCCACAAGTGTGGAACACTGAAAAAGAAATGGTTGTTATTAATGTCAAGGGACAGGAGGGTCAAACCCTCCTGCTCCTAGCAGTTACAGTTTGCATGCTCCAAATGTGCAACGTTCGAACCCATCCCCCCCCCCCCCCCCCCCCCCCCCCCCCCCCGCTTGAGGAAAATCTGATTTGACTGTTGTAAAACGGGCCGAATACATCAACGATTCCAGAGAGTGAGGACGATGACGACAACGATGGCGGCGATGGCAGCAACAACAATGATGGCACCACGGTGATGATGATGACGACAACGACAAGGAACACAACAAACAATCACAACGATGATGATGAAGACGACAACGACAAGGAACACAACAAACAATCACAACGATGATGATGAAGACAACAACGACAAGGAACACAACAAACAATCACAACGATGATGATGAAGACGACAACGACAAGGAACACAACAAACAATCACAACGATGATGATGATGAAGACAACAACGACAAGGAACACAACAAACAATCACAACAATGATGATGAAGACGACAACGACAATGAACACAACAAACAATCACAACAATGATGATGAAGACGACAACGACAAGGAACACAACAAACAATCAAAACGATGATGATGAAGACGACAATCACGGTGTGGACAACAAAAATGGTGAAGATCAAGGGGGGAAAATTGCAGTCATTGGACAATTTGTTCGTAAAATACGACCGTAAAATAAGGCTGTTGGATCGAAAAGGCGCGGCAACTTTCTTCCAAGATTGAATACTTTAACTTTATTCTTTAAATCTTTCCCTCTAAAACTTCCACATGTAGGTGGATGCAGGGATCAGATGCCACTTGTCCTCCCATGACTTCTATGTTCACCCACAGAAACCATACAATACCTGCACCAAAACTGCCATATTTCACATGGAAATTAATTGTAAAATGTAAAAAGTTTAAAAGCAAAAACTATATATTTTGTGGCCAATAGTTCGTTCACCGTAAATTTTGCCTGCCGGTTTCAATAAAACGTCGCAATCTTGTTCCCTGGTGACGATGATGGCGACGGCGGCGACGACAAAGATGACGATGAGGACAACGACGATGGTGACTATGAGAATGACGACAAGAACTAGGACATAGAGGATGATGGCCAGACTGACAAGGAACACAACTTCGACGACAACGACAACAACGACGACGATAAGGCCGACGAGCAGCATTCCAACAGCACAGCCAGCACCGCCAGCATTGTGTTGCCGATGCCAACGCCGTCGCCGACGATAGTGACAAAATTGATGCCCACGATGACGATAAGTGAAGTAGCAGTGAAAACGACGAAGTCAAAGCACAAGCAAACACCGACTAATCAAACACACCGACTGATCCACCAACTGACGGACTAATCAAACACACCGACTGAACAAGGACGAGGACGAGGACGAGGACGAGGAAGAGGACGAGGACGAGGACAGACATGGGACCTTGGCAGCGCGGACTTTGATGTCGGGCTGAAGGTACCGCCTGGCCCACAGCACCGCAACCTCCGCCAGGATGACCGACAGCCGGAAGCCCACCGTGAGTGGGTGCCAGCTGTACTTGCGTGCAATGGCTTCGGGGTCGTACGCAGCAGCAGCAGCAGCACCGTCAGCAGAACCTCCTGCTCCTCCTCCTCGGACTCTCTGGCCTCGAGCACCAGGGGATGCGCCGCCAGGAGCAGCACCTCTGCTAGCACTGTCAGAAGCAGCACCCTTGAAGTGAGTGGCAGCAGCAGCAGCAGCAGCACGCCTCTGCTGCCCTAATCTGTTGTAGGAGGAGGCAGCATTGTAGGCGGCCGCACCGGCAGTGCCTGCAAATGCAGCCACGCCCCTTGCGCCAGCTGCGCCTGCCGGCACCTGGCACGGCGCTGCGGCTGCATGCAGACTGTTTGGCAAGAGGAGAGAAGAAGCCGCCGCTGCACACGGGGCTTGAACCCGGGTCGTTGCAACAGGTCCCGTTTTGCGGAAAAGACTGGGACTTAACAGCAGCCCCAAAGGGGCGCCAGGGGGAAAGTGGATCAGGGCGCGGGCCAGACCACAACAGGCATGGACTCGCGACCGTCCGAGTGGCAGGCCCTGGAGGGGTGAGTAGGGGGGCGCTCCAACGACTCTTCCACTTCCACGTCCACCAGCTGTCACTGCGCCACCTGTCACAGTGCTTCCAGTGACAGGGCCACCTGTCACTGCGCAACCTGTCACTGCGCCACCTGTCACTGCGCCACCTGTCACTGCGCCACCTGTCACAGCGCCACCTGTCACAGCGCCCCCTGTCACAGCGGCCCCTGTCACAGCGCCACCTGTCACAGCGCCCCCTGTCATTGCGCCAACTGTCCCTGAGCCACCTGTCACTGCGCCACCAGCCACTGACCCATCTGAACAAAAATATCGTCGGCGCTTCAACTCTTGAGCGTGAAACAATGCCTCAGCAGCCTTGACAGCATGCCGTCCTCTCCCACCACCCCTTGAGTAGCCTTCGCCTGGGATCCCGTCTGGGCCCCTCGGAAAAGAATGCCCCTCCCTCGTCACTGGTCCATTTCGGCAGAACTGGGGGAGGGCTTCGCTCTCTGCCATTGGCTCGGGCTGATTGTCACGCAGTGTGAGGACGCACATCTGCTTCTGCCTTCCTGCCCGACAGTCTCAGTGACCTGACCAAGCCATGGCATTCGTGATCCGAGCGAGTGGGCGAGGGTTCACGGGCTCAATCAGCAGAGCAGTAACTGCGGCGAGCACGCGAGGTGGGCGCAAGCACGAAGAACGCCACAGCGTCCGGTGACTCAGATCGAGTCCATTGAATCAGAAATCGTGAGCGACAGTGCGGACGGCACAAACGCACTGCGTTGGGGAACAGCTACGAGGGATGCATCCGGCCGCCCAAGACCGTCCCTGATCGGCGGAAAAAGAAGGTGGGCACTAGAGAGAAGGGACCTCCGATGGGCCGGAAGGAGCGAAGGTCGACGGGGAGAAGAAGAGATGATGAGGACGCGCTTCAATCGGAGGGAGGAGAGGGAAGACTGGAGGTGGAGGCGAGGACACGTCTTTCATGCAACGGAGTGCCCCGCGGTGCGGCTAGCATGAAAAAGTACAACACTGAGCGACATGTCGAACCGGCTTCAAAGGGATTTTCGGGTTACAAAGTAACCTATTACAATCTTTTTGTCGCCGACATATGTTGCAAGACAATTGTGGTTCATGGACCAGTCATTCTTCTGACAGGTCCACCAATAACGAAGAAAAGATTCTTGAGGGTGTAGGAATTGGACAGCCGGATTGAAAATCCATCGGCGTTTTTACAAGAAACGGACCGTACAATCACGGAATCCGCCAAGCGATGCCAATGCGGAAGACACTGACATTACGGTTGGGTCCAATCCCTACGGTTAGTATTTTTGGTCGACCAGCCAAAGAAATGATCCCGGCTGCAAATACGAATGACATCCATTTGCGATTTTGGTCATTCCATGCGAGTNTCCACCAATAACGAAGAAAAGATTCTTGAGGGTGTAGGAATTGGACAGCCGGATTGAAAATCCATCGGCGTTTTTACAAGAAACGGACCGTACAATCACGGAATCCGCCAAGCGATGCCAATGCGGAAGACACTGACATTACGGTTGGGTCCAATCCCTACGGTTAGTATTTTTGGTCGACCAGCCAAAGAAATGATCCCGGCTGCAAATACGAATGACATCCATTTGCGATTTTGGTCATTCCATGCGAGTCATGGGAAATATTTAAACTTGTAATGTCAGAAAATATTTAATGTAAACCCCACAATTTTTGCATGGAAAACCTATATTATTGGCCAATTTTCTCTTCAATTCCAGTATACACCTTCATAACAGGCCAAACTCGTCGAATTCCTTCCTTGTGGTGTTAAAAATAAAGACAGTTGATCGTGCTATCCCACGAGATAAAAATTTAGATTCTTTTTCTAAGTTATTATGTAACCTTATGCATGCTTTGTGTGTAACACCCAGTTCTTGTTTTCCTTACCCCTGGCCGTAACCAACTCAAGTGGAAGGGCTACCTCATAACCAAACAAGCCTGGGGGATGACCTGTTATCCAAAGAAGGTAGGTCGAGGGGCAGGGAATAAAATAAGATGTGTCTACAGTAGATTCAATCATGATTTTAACATTGTTACATGCAGCTTCTACAAGGACATCTTTTGATTCTTGTGCTAACCAACATTCTTCTTTTTTCCTTTTTTTTTCGTGTCACGGGCATCATTTAATGATAAAACTTTCTTTCGATCTGAATTTTATTCTCTTTCACAAGATAATTCAATTCCCATAGTTTGACCTGTGGGCGCTTATGTTTTCCAATTCTTCTCCAACCACTTGTGGATGTTGAGATCTTTATGCAAACACGCCAACGTCGTTTTAGCCAGCTCCCTTAAACGCATTTTGCACATAATGGTCCTGGACTTGACTTGGGAGAATCAAACATTTAGATAGCAATTGTACTTCTGTGACAAATGACTAGACTATCAAGTAAGTATATTCAGGTGTTGGAGCTAAAATGAGGCATGATTGGGATATCACGAGTTGGAAAAAAGGGTGAATTACGAGGTCGTGTTGTTAATGGTACCTTAACTCAGCCAAGAATTAGGGGGATTACGAGAAGGTGAAGAATATAAGAGGACTGCCTTAAGATCCAACGTCGTCCAAAAAAATTCCAAAAACATCAATTATGTGGATATAAATGACGAATCTTCCGTTGAACCTTATGGAAGGTGGTTGAAACCATTGGAAAATTCCACAACATGGCATTAGAGGTCCAAGAAGCTAGGCAAAAAGCCCATCGCCGATCATTGTGAAAAGCTAGGAGGTGCCACAAAGCGAGACACAAACACTATCATGGAAATTCTCTATCAAAAAGTGAAGGGACAAGGCAACGTCTAGGACGTGACACCCCCCCCCCCTCCATGAGACACGGTGTCTCCGTGTGTAATGCGACATGGACTAGTGCCACATAAAGTAATCAGAGATTTGGTGACCGATGTCTCGCAAGTTTTCATACATTTCCCAACTTATGTGCAATGTGTCCCTGCTCTTTGACATGACATGCTAGGATTCCGCCTTGTCAAACTAAGGAGTGCCCACTCCCGAACACACATTTCCTATTCCTTTTAATCGTGCAATGCACACCATCCTGTCGTACAAAGTTGTCGAGGAACATCAGAACCATCCCCCAAGGAAAGATAGTTTACGTGGAGAACAAGAGATGAAGCGCATGGATGTGTTAGACCATGGCTCTATCCATTACCGGTTGAAGCAAACCCCGGAATTGTACCCCCTTGAACCGTGCCATTGGAAAATTTGTGACGCCAATGAACATATTGTCCCACCATAAAACAATGCAATTTTGTCTAGGATTCATCCTTGCACAAGCTTAAGAAAGGCATTCGTTACAATTAGCCATTTGGAACTACTAGGACCTTGTGAGTAAACCGTAGCTGCCAAAATGGAGCGTTCAACCAAAGATCCGCCCAGTCTTATCCACCGAATTTATTATAGCCATGTTTAAACCCTTACATATTTTATGCTCTTTGTAAAGAATTGATCTTCGCAACAAGGGATAGTCCTATGCTGAGAGCATCCGCCACATTTGCCTTTCCAAACTTCTACTCGATGTCGTATTCAAGGCTGGACTTGAGAACTCCATCCATCAAGTTTTTTAATGACTCAAAGATGGCAAATTGCTCAAATGTTTGAGGGTGTGGCGGTAAATGGTCACAATACACCATAGGTATTGCACCACCACATGTTAAACGTGTGCATGAACACCAACATTTCTTTTTAATGCAACACGTGATTCAATTTTGGTATTCGTAACATGCACGACTTGTTCATAATGTGTTGTTCTCCACCTCCATGTCTTGGATGATGGTGGTGATTGCTCCATCAGATGTATCTACTGCCATGATGTAATCCATTGTCAAATATGTCAATCAAGCAACTGACAACGAGGTAATGTTCAGTGTTTCCTCGATTCAGCTCATTGATTGTTTAGATCGGGGAGAAGCACCAAACTACTGCATAGTCTTTCTGGTGTGATTTTCCTCTTTGATTGCTCAAATGTGGCTCCTGGAGGTGCCAACAAGTCACGAGAGAGGAAAATCATCGCATTTTGATTTGGTGGCTTAAGACATGTCTCCAAACATTACCGGGAAAATTGTCTTATGAATCTGACGAGTTGCTAATTCCGTTGCAACTTGAATCACCAAAATCCCTAGAGTATCAAAGAGGTTACGAGCTCTCAAAGTTAGAATGTGCACAATGGCTCAAAGAGTTAGCTGCGAAATGAGATCCTATGGATAAATCCACCAAATGTGAGTAACAAGGCGCGTCCGGCGGATTCATTTGCCAGATGAATGCGGAGTCATCCAGTACATAATGTACCAGATCGAGAAGTGTGATACTCGAGGAATTAGCCAAAATTCTCGCTCGGAGTCCGCGAATATGTTGTTTTTTACTGAGAGATTGTACAAATTCTGGCTGCAGGTCAGCGAAGAGGTTTCAAACATTGTCAAAGCCCATCATCAAACTCAACACAAAAGTGCTCGAGGCGTGTCAAACAGTGCAGAAAGTCCCTCCATCACATGCAAAGGGATCGATGCCTCCAAAAGGCGCTTCGCCCATGAGAAAAGACGCCACAACACTTTAAGAGGCGTTACGCGTTTCTGTGGTGGATATGGCCTACACTTCGGTGAGCAAAACGTGGGTTATAATATGGCCAAAATATGCGCGGTTTGGTACATTGAAAAGCTTGTGACTAGCACTATAACGCGTTAGATGATGTCCTTGTCCGAGAAATAACACAAAATTACTCTATTCCTTTTGTGAAAGTGACTATATCTAAACTCCTACTCTCCTAGCGCGAGGGAAATGAGAAAGCTCATGCTTAGTCTTAGGTTATGCCAAAAGGAAGAGTAGAACAAACAAAGGAACGTCAAACACGTCATATCCCATGTTTTCTGAAATCTTGTGACTAGAAGATAGTAGTTACAGGTTTAATAAATAAACTTATGGTGCATTTCCGTTAGTCTACGTCTTTTGCAAATTCTTTCTAGTACATGGTCATGGGTTTTCTGCCTTAGAAATGTTCCAAATGCTACACCAACCAGAAATCCAAAGTACACTTTTAAGAGTTTTCCATAGGACCTCTCTCTGTGTCATACTTTGAGGGCATTTTGGTGTCCCATTTTTTTTGTGTACACATTAAGATGTTGGTAAGATACAGAACAACAAGGTTGTGGTTACGCGTCATTAAAATATACTTCATGGAGGCCATGAATTTTGCGAGGGAGTCTGTGAGTCCCCAAAAAAAAAAAGGATATCTCCAAGTGCATGCATTTGGTGTGGATCCCTCTCTTCTTGGTGACCTTGTGACATACACAGATCTTGTAGTTTTGATGTATGGCAAAGGTCAATTGTGGAATTCTTTGGCTTCTTTTAAGCCGTTCAAAATTGCGCTCGCTCGAGAGGCCAACAGTTCTTAGTGCTGATGTCGTTCAGAACTCAATAATCCATGCACTTTCTCATGGTACTATTGTTCATTACTACAGAGCAACGCATCATTTGATGGTGTGGATAGCGTGATCCAGCACTGCTTGAGCATCTCATCTGGTTTGTACTTTTACTCGGTCAGTTTATGGTTACGCATGTGAAATGTGCTATTGAATGACAGTTCACTTTCCAGCTTGAAAGCAATTTAGTCATTGATGTTGCGTTGAGGAGGGAGAACTTGAGGCCATGTTTTGCGAAAAGCCGTTTCAAGCATGCCGGTTTTTGGTTTGAAACTCTTGTATAACACTGGAAAACCTTGCTAGAGTACAAGCCGAGTAGTCTGATGAGTGTATTGCATTAGTTGCCACAATTTCTCTCTCGTCACAAGGTTCCATGAGGATGAGCCATAGGTTAGATTTCTGGCCACAAATAACAAGATTGGCTACATGCATTGTTGGCTTGTGTACGCTGCAATTTCTTCCACTACTTCAACCTACATGGCTTTTTGTAACCACTACTACATCGTGGATAACTTGATCATATGCAAGTGTTTTTATGCACCAATAGAGTTGAAGTAGAAATCTCTACCGGTTCATCCAGATTGTGAATTGTGTTAAGAATCTTGTCGAAAAATGAATCTGTGGTCAGTCATTTGTCAAAACCAGATCATATCCCGTAAGTATCTCATATGCAGGCAATGTTGTTTACAGTGTGGAAGGGTACGTAAACGCCCGTTGATGTTTTCCCCTTTAACACCCTCATTTTGGCCTTCCGATCCAGATTCTAAACCATATCATTACTCATAAATTTATGACAGATCCTCCCATAAAAAAATGCTAGGATCGGTTCAAATCCTTTCACACCCTCAATGATAGTGCTATATGTCAAGTTCCTTTTTGGTCCTTTCCTTTTTGTTGTGTTTTTTTTTCAAACAAAATTCCTTGAAAACATGGCCTAAATTCACGAGATTCCAGCACAACCATTGGTCCTTCTTATAGGTATTAATTTCCATCTTACTGGAGGTGTTGAACGATCATACTTTTTCCCCCACCGTTTTATAAATTCTGGTTTTTTATTCCTCAGCCGTTAGATTCATGCATCGGATTGTTGTAGTTTGTGCTATCAGTTCTTTTGACTACCATAGTTCATTTGCGGAAGGTCATCCTAAATAATCAAATTTGTATTGGCTTGCCAGATGGTGCATTTGAGGCCATTGTTATCATGGAGACAAAGTTATTTGGGGGAAATGTGGATGATGATGATCTCTCAAAATCCCTCCATATACTCTGCCATACTAGAGTGTTGTTTCATCCATTAAAACTTGGAACGTGCATCCAAAATTTCATTCAACCATCCAAACTGTGAGAGAAGTACACGTGTGACGTTGTTCCACTCTTGCGGTGGACTCAACAATTCCTGCCACATTGATAACTAATTTTCAACTGGTAGGATACCTATTGCAACAAAGCGATGCTTGTCTCATGAGTACTCTATTGAAACTATTTGTCTCTTACTGTAATTGGATGTCCTGCATATCATACCACCAATGTATTGCCTTACCTCTCTCTCTCTCTCTCTCTCTCTCTCTCTCTCTCTNTCATGAATGCTTACGCAACTTCTATGTTGACCATCTATGTTCTGCTACGCATAACACTTGGTACCAGAGTGTATTGGTGTTGAAGGAGTGGACTTTTACTTCAATTTAAATCAAAACATCATACAGAACTTTCGAGGATCAGGTGGCATACCATGACAAGATCACCCTGGATCTGTGGTACAAGTACCAAGCTTCCATTAACAAAGTGTAGTTCGTTGTCTTTCTATGTTCTCGATGCAAAGTTAAAAAATGTAGTCTTGATTCTATTCAGAGTATCTGGTGGATTGATGTAGAGGTCAGTGCGGCATACAAAGTTGGGATCATGTGTGTGTGTTGAAAACAAATATTTTGGTACAAAGCAGTCAATGAAAACTCCTCCAGACCTGAATGGATTGGAAAATTCATTGCCTTCTCTTTCTAGCATGGAAAGAAAATCTTGGTCTACCTTACGGCCAAACACACGTTAAGGACGTTCTGTGCGTTGGAAAAGTACACTGTTCAGAGCCTCAGTGTTGGGTCCGGCGGAGAGGATAAATGTTTTTGAGGCAATGGCCTTGAGGCCTGTGAGGTGATTACTTCAATCCAGGACGGTGGTGAATGGATAAAGGGTTTCCTGGTCTTCCACCTTTAGAAAATCACAAATTCAATGAAATTTCCACCTTATTCCACCCGGTGGACCCAAGCTACTCTTTTTTTTCCCACAAGAACATGTTTCATGATCAACGGTCACATCTCACCACAAGTGACAATCTAGTCAGGCATTACACAAGGTTGTGTCATAACACCACTCTTATGCATCATACACATAGGGCCACTCAACCGACACCTGAAAACTTGCACCTGTAAAATAATCCAGGCCAAACATTATGTACCAGTATTTGGCGTGTATGCAGATGATACCATAATACTTGTCAAAGTTCATAATTCAAAAGTGAGAGGCATTTGAACTACAACGTCTGATTCATCCTCTCTTCTCTACAACTGTTTTGGGGTGAGTAAGGGGTGGTTTAAAGGCGTTCAATGTCCTGTTGCTTGAGCCACTCACCGCAGTTGTCATACTTCCCTCCATTGCACATCTTGAACACATTCAGCTTCTTATCACTCTGCCACTCAACCATAACAACGAAGGCTTGGAGTTATCCTCTCCCTCACTTTTTCTCTTGAGAACATATATCCACACCTTGCAGCTGTGGTCGTCGATGCAAGTGAGAGGATATACGCTGCCTCCATTGCATGGTATGCCAAAGGGACCGTACACCTCAGAGTGGATAAGGTGGAGGATCGAAAGGCTTCTTCTTGGTCTTACCTTGAAGGTACAGATCACAAAAGTTCCCAGTTGCTTCTTCCGCCTCATTGCCTAGCTCAATCTCATGCACTAGCTCTTGCTTTTCCATGAGCACCAATATGCAAGGAGCCACTTGTCCGATATGCCTATGCTACAGGTTCTTGTAGCGAGTGTGTTGGCTGGAATGAACAGCCATAGTGTCTAATTTTGCTTGCGATTCTGCTGCCGATTCTTCAACTGTCACTGCTTTCACTGCTCCACCACACCCTTCCTCATCAGACTCTCCGTTGCTTCTCTCCTCACCATCACTCTTGGCCGATGATTCAAGCTTCAAGTATCTTGTCTTGGTTTGAAAGAACATACAGTACATCAATGCAAGGGACTTGGGCAGAAACTCTCTCGACATAGTAGGAGATTTTGATTCCTTGATGCAGACAATCACTAATTCCTTTTCATTGAACATCATTATCATGCAGTCATCAGTAATCTAAGAGGCAAGAGCAGGTTGGTTGTGAAATAGGTCAAGTAAACTAACCCCTTTCCCTTGAGGTCTGAATCTGTACCGTTGACACCCACTGTGACCAGGTTGTCAAGGGCACAACTACGGTGTAACTAGGGTGCAACTAAGGCACAACCAGGACATTACTGGGAAAAAACTCAGGCACAACTAGGGCGTAGCTAGGGAGCAACTAGGGCACAAGTAGGGTACAAGTACGGGACAAATAGAATGCAGATTGGACACACATTTTCCTTACTTGTGTGAAACAAGGGTGCAAAAGGGATGCGGCTAGGGTGCAACTAGGGTGTAGCTAGGAGGCAACTAGGGGCCAACAACGGTGAAACTAGGGTGCATCTATGGTATAACTAGTTCATTAATTTATGTAACTAGAGTACATTAAGGGTACAATTAGGGTGCAACAAGGGCAGAACTATGGTACAACCAGGACACAACTAGGGTGTAACATGGACGTAACTTGGGCGTGACTAGGGTATAATTAGGGTGCAACTTGTGCTCAGCAAGGATGTAACTAGATTTCTACACGGCCTTAACTAGGGTTCAACAAAGGTAAAACTAGGGTGCAATTAGGGCGTAACTAGGGTGCAAGTAGAACGGGACGAGGGCACAATTTGGGCACAACTTGGATGCAGCTGAGGCAGATATAGGGCCAAACCAGGACGCAACTAGGACGCAACTAGGAGGCAGCTGGAGCTCAACTAGCGAGCAACTAGCATGCCAGTATGACGCATCTTGCACACAACTAGGACATAACTAGGGTATAACTAGGAAGCATCGAGGGTGCAACTAGAGTGAAACTAGGGCATATGTAGGGCACAACTGGGGTGCAACTTAGATATAACAAGGGCGCAACTAGGGTGGAATCACAACATAATGAGGAATGAAGTAGGGCATAACCAGGGTGCTACTAAGATGTACATAAGTCACAACTAGGATAGATCTGTGAAGAAACTATGGTACAATTAGGGCACAACTAGAGAAGAACTAGAACACAACAGGGACACAACTCCGGAACAACAAGGGTATAGCTGGGCGCAGCAACGACGTAACTAGGGAACAACTAGGGCACAACTAGGGCGCAATTTGGGTGCAGCATTGCCTAACATGGGTGAAACTTGGGTGCAGCTGGGGCAAAAGTAGGGCACAACTATGGTGTAATTGGGGGATAACTAGGGAAAAAAAAGGATGCATCTAGGGCATAACTGTGGCACAAATACGGCACAACGAGGGTGCAATCTAGGTGTAACTTGGGTGTGACTTGGGTGAAATCAGGACCAAATTAGGACGTAATTAGGCCGCAAGTAGGACACAAATAGGGTGCATCTTGGGTGCGACTAGGGTGCATCTAAGGCGAATCCAAAGCATTTCTAGTGTGAAATTAGGGTCCAACTAGGATGCAACTAGCGTACAAGAAGGGCATTACAAGGGTGCAACCAGAGCACTAGGATGCAATTTGGACGCAATTATGGCGTAACTTGGGACAAACTAGGGCATAAAAAGGGCACGTTTAGGATGTGATTAGGGTGCAACTAGGGTGCAACTAGGATGCAATTATGACGCAACTAGGGTGCAACCAGGGTGAAACTAGGTTGCGAAAAGGGTGCAACGAGAACACAAATAGGGTGCAACAAGTGTGAAACTAGCGAACAACTACAACCACATAATGATGCATGTAGGGTGTTACCAGAACGCAACTAGGAAGGAATTATTACACAAATAGGGTCCAAAAATGGCACAACTAGGACAAAACAAGGTTCTAAGTAGGGTATAACAAGAAAGCAACTAGGGTGCAATGTCGGCGTATCTTGGAAGTAACTTTGGGACATCTTGGGTGTAACTAGGAAGCAACTAAGGAAGAACTCGGTCTCAATTAGGGTGCAACTATGTCCCAACTATGGCGGAACTAGGGTGTAACCTAGGTTCAACTTGGGAACAAGTTGTGTGCAACTAGGGAACAAATAGGGGAATGTTAGGACACAACAAGGCCACAACTAGGACACATATCAGGTGCAACTAAGGCGCACCTTGGATGTGAAAAGGGTACGATTACATCACAATTAAGACGTAACTCGGGGGAAACTAAGGTACAACTAGGGTACAACAGTAGCGCAACTAGTGAAAAGCTAGGATGCAGCTAATGCCCAACCAAGGTGCAACTAGGGCACAACCAGGGCACAACAAGGGTATAACTAGAATGCAACTACAATGCTACTTGGGTACAAGGGTGCAATTAGGGTGTAGCTGAAGCACAAGTAGGGAATAAATGGGCCACAACGAGGGCGGAACCAGGACACAACAAGGCTACAACTAGGGTAGTATGAGGGCACAATCGGGGCCCAACCATGATGCAACTAGGCTTTAAACTTGCGCAACTAAGGTATAATCTGGCTAATATTGGGGTGTGATATGGACATAACTAGGGTTTAACTAGGGCACAACTAGGGCGGAACCAGGGCAAAACTAGGGAACAAATAGGGAATGACTAGGGCATAACTAGGGCACAACTACAACATAATGAAGGTCCAAATAGGGAGCTGATAGAGTGTAACTAGGAGACTACTTGGGCATAGCTAGGGTGCAATTAGAGTGCAACTAAGATGGAACTAGGGCTCAACTTGGACACAACCTGGGTACAACTTGGACGCAACAAGGGTGCAACTAAGGTGTAACTAGGGCGCAACGAGGATGCAACTAGTGTGCAACTAGGACGCGACTAGGACGTAACTTTGGTATATCTAGGGCACAACTATGGTGTCTCTAGGGCACCTCTAGGGTACCTCTAGGGCTTCACTAGGATGTAATTTGAGTGGAACTAGGACGCATCTAGGAGGAAACTAGGATACGACTTGTGAACAATCAAGGTACAACCATGTCACAACAATATCGTAGTTTGGGGGTAATTAAGGTCAATTAGGTCACAACCATAGTGCAATGAGGGTGCAACTAGGGCCCAAGTAGGACATAATGAGGATACGACAATGGTGTAACTTGAGCACAAAATTTATACAACTAGGGAACAACTAGGGTGCAATACTTCTAGAGAAAAGATTATCCTCATCCCCTTCGACACCGACGTCGGTACCGTAAACATTTCCTTCCAATGCCTCCTTCGTACCACACTAAAAACCCTCACCATGTCCCACATTTCCTCCATGAACATTAACTCCTTTTTTGCAATCACTTACCATTATCACTCCTTACACAACACTCCTATTTCTCACACCATGCACAATGTCCACTTCCAATCATCGTTGGTGCTTGTCCCCAGATGATTGCAAAATAACAACATTGGTCTCGTTATCACCCACATCTGACCCATTACTCCCACCATTGTTATTGTGTGTCATCTTTAGAACTGTTGGATTGTTGGTTCTAATCACACTTTGTACGGCTTTCTCTCGCAAATCATCATTTGAGCAGATGTAATTTAAGCAATCAATGGGACTCTCGGCCAACCCGATAAAGAAGTATCGCTTGTAAGACATGTGGATGTTATTTCCCTCTTGCAAAATGAAAATTTATTGGACAAAGATTGGCCTTAAACCTCTCGGCTGTACAATGTGACACAGTAATGTGCTTGTAAAGTGGACGTAGTGTGCTTGTCTCAACCGGAGGGTACAAGTACAAATCGGTGGAAATGGCGACCAAGGGGAAGACGGTGCACACCTTTCTGAGTGTATGTGGAAGCATAATATCTTCTTCGAGGAGCACAGGAACACATCTGGTACAGTGGGAGTAAGTTGTACTTGTTATTCAAGTGTCAACATACAAGGCTATATGCACATGATGACACATACTAGGCAACCCGATGTCACTGAGTCATGCGCGGCTCCGTACGGGCCAAGAATTCCCCAACATCAAGTAGCTCATCTTTCTAGATTTCCAATGTACTAGGGATCGCATCATTTCGTGGAGGAACCACCAAGATATGGTCGTTTCCGTGAACCACAACATTCTGCCACTAATAGCACCATTAGCAGCGGTGATGGCCGCCCGAAGCTCCCTTTCTGGTAATAACAAATCAGGG
>SZWC01005319.1:22139-34765 GCA_023375785.1 Penium margaritaceum
TCTTTCTAGATTTCCAATGTACTAGGGATCGCATCATTTCGTGGAGGAACCACCAAGATATGGTCGTTTCCGTGAACCACAACATTCTGCCACTAATAGCACCATTAGCAGCGGTGATGGCCGCCCGAAGCTCCCTTTCTGGTAATAACAAATCAGGGTGCCATTCCAAGACACCCTTGGCCGTCAATTATCCTTGATTTGTTGACTAATCGGACTCCAATGCGTGCTTCAGCCTTGTTGGGTCTTCCGAGGGTCCAGCCCTGGTCCTTGGGGACGAATTCCTGTCACTTGTTTTCCCTCGGACGGTTCAACATTTTGCCGGGCAGATCTTCCTTCATTTTTGATGGATCGGTCCCGTTTTTGATTCCATATCACATTATTTCTACAATAGATTCAAAATATATGGTCAGATCATACACTCAAGGAATCCTCAAGCCGTGATCAGTGCCGTTGCTATTTTCCTGTTTATAATGCTCGCATTTACTACAACACACTTTTATTTCTTTAGTTGTTCCTTAATTGCCATTCGGCAATCCATAAGCCTTTGTGACACCATGGTTGAGTCCTTGTCTTGCACATCATGAGATGTGTCACCCAAATTGGTGGTTGCAAGTATGTTCTCACCTATTACTTTGTCTTTGCAAAAGAGCTTGGTAGCCAGGTAGTACCACGGGATGTGCTTCCCTTCCAACTATGCCATGATGCGATGATGTGAATTCCTCAACTGGCATCGATGCTCTACTCCAACTCCAAACGTCATGTCATCTTGTTGAGAGGCTTCTCAGTGAAGCCCGCAACCCTAAAGCAAATCTTACAAGTGTGCATCAAGTTGTACATCATGTTGCACACTTGGGTTGTAAAAATGACATCAAAGGCACCAAGACGATGTCTAACCTCGGCAACTTTGCCATCCGGCCACAAAGTGGCCAAAATTCTGCCACGTACTTCAAAACAAGTACCAGCAACGACATGCCCTGTTTGGAGGTGCAAAATCTACCCGGAAGCTCATGAGCACTTGACTCCCCTCCGATGTTGGTAGCTTCTTCTTTGGAATCAGCCACACTCCAAGATGACATTGAATGAGCCACGGTAGTAGAGGCACCATTGTTGTGACACGCAAGTACCATACACGTGGAGTTAACGGCACAACCTCAGCATTCCGCAACATTCCAGGTCATCAGCACAATTGGTGCTGATGATAAGGTTAGTTCAGTCGCTTGAAACGGTAGATGGGCAACGGTCACCTCATCAACCTCGTCAAGAATTTGTGGGCCATGAAGAGCAACTGTTTCAACCTGGGCGTGGGTTATGGCCACAGTCACAGTAACAACTTGGAAGGCGATCAAGGCTGAGCAGCACATGATGTTGCAGCCTGGACAATAGCTAATGTAGTGAGTTCAGCCATGGCTCAAGTAGCCTGAAAGAGGGGCGTCATACAAGGCATGGCGTATCACAACAACAAATGGCAGGAATGGCAGAGGCATTGTTTTGGGATAGAAAGAGGCAAAATCCCACCATGAGGACATATTGAAGCGATTGCCCAAGGAAGAGGAAACAGAGTATACAGCAGGAACATGGGGCAGTTGACCGGCACCACAATGCAATTACGGCCACTGACAGGGGAGCGCATTGGAAGCCCAAAGCATCAATGAATGCGAGGCCCAACTAACGCATTGCTCTAAAGGATGCAAAAGTTATCGACCTTAAGGGAAGTCATAAGAAAGGTGAAATACCGTTCAACGCCTGCCGTGAAGCGTTGGGAGATGTGCACGCGGATTGATCGGGTCCATGGTGGATGAGAAGAGACAAGGGAGTTGTGTACTATGGCCAACCAATGAGTGAATACAAGGAGTAGTGATGGATGCTTATGGCATGGCCTCAAAGGTGGCTCGAGGCAAATGGAGCCGGTCTTGGATTGTGATTAAGGCTGCCTCAAATCAAACATTTAAATCTTCAAGTATCTGAATGAACCAATCATTTGGCTACATGCTTAAGAAAACATGGTTTTGGTTGCTCTTTCAAATCACCTGCCGCATAGATCTGCAGCATACCGATTCGACAAGGATTATTGCAAATCCGACAGGTTCTGTTTAAGAGAACAAGGGGGAATATTTGGGTGAACAATGACAAGCGGTCTCGTAACTTTTTTGCCTCTAGGGCAAAATCTTGTAGCAGGCCTATAGTATTTACCCGAATGCCACCTCATACATGTTTTTCCAAGTGTCGATCCCTCGCCAAGCTTTCAACACGTCCTCTCCCTCCTTGACGTCAACCCTGTTACACAGGGGTTTGGTGGTAATGGAGCTTGCCCAGACACAAGACTTCATCAATGTAGCACCTGTGGCAGTTGCGACAGGCTGTAAAAAAGGAGGAAGTAATATAGTGACAAATGATAGACCATCTCATATGATGCACTACACAATGCTTGCATGCAGACTCTGGTCCACAGTCATCGAATGGCGACACGACATGAATTGAAGCAAACATTTTCCATGACAGAGCCTATTGCGAACATGATTATAGATTGCCTCATTTTGGTAAACAATGCCTAGTTTTGTACAATTACTACCATGAATGCCTTTCATGGCAAGGATCATTGACCAAGCCAAACTCGGAAGACCAGATTCAAACCTGGTCATCCTAGGTCACGAGGGTCATGTGGGTCATGTGAGTCTGAGTTGCATTGTCTGCGCCTTGGCTCGGTGCAACTCCATCATGCATTCTGCTTGTCAAATGGTGTCACACAAGTATGCACCTATACATTAGTATCTCCATGAGCATAATTCCTTGTTGTTATTTTCTTAGGTGCCATGGAAAAAGAGGACGTTGTCAATGAGGCTAATATCTTTCATAGTTTGTAGATCCGGTGGCCACTGCACTCAATTGTGGTTTCCATTGTTGTAAAGAGAACGTTTTGGATTCTGCACAAGGTTGATAGGCATCCTATGCTTATCAGATTTCTTAGTAGCTTGGCATTGTTGATTGAGCTTGAGCAACAATGGGTGCATGCAGCATTCATACGATTTGTCTGGGAGGTGGTGAAAGCAATTTGCTGCCAAGCAGGAACGGTCATAACTATGCCATTGACCAATACAATTCCTCAACGTTTGAGATGGGAGGAGAGACTTCCTTCCATGGTTTAATGATTGCATTGATTCACTTGACGAGACACGCGCCCCGGTCACTGTACGGAACACGCGTTGCCTTGCCTACCTTTTGGACCACCATAAAATAATATCCAAAAAAAGGTTGGCATGTTGTGACGTACAAATCATGTTGCATTTTGTATCCGTCGGATGGGACGGTTTGGCTCTTGACTTGCGTATGTTTAGAGAGACATTGCAACGTGGCCTCAACATTCTCGATGGAAAAATTGTACTTGTCGATACAACATTTCCCAAGGAACACGGCCTTTTCACGCCATGTTATGGCCAACAATACCACCTACAAGACTTTAAACCTAACCAATTGAAGCCAAAATACAACTAAGAAGCGTTCAACCTTCGACATGATTTCACTCTTAGCATTACCGAATGATGTTTTGGCATCCTCAGATGCACTTTTTATATTCTATAAGCAATGTCTGAGTATGAATTTCCTTTGCGAAGCTGACTCGCCATGAGTTGCTTCATCATGCATAATTGTATCCATGGAAGCCAACTTATTCAAAGCATGGTGCATGTTTTTTCATCATAATTATGGACTTAAACACAATCCCAACAACCATAAGGTGAGGAGGGCTAGAACCAGAAATACAAACATGCGCACCAGTGACACCATTAGTCATACCATGTGGAATGAGTACATTGCTTGGATTGATGAGGAGTGCATGAAGATGGCATTGATATCAATGATGACTAATATTGGTGATTTTTTTCAAGGCTAACTAGTAATGATACGAACATTGCAACATTGTAACAACCTTCTAATGGTTCAACATAACATCATGTTTCTTCATAAACAACAATGACCACTTTGTTACATCTCAATTACCACTAATCATTTATTACTCTTATGGGTATTCAATATTGACTTTGGGTTAAAACTCCCTACAATGTATAATTCACATTTTATTTATAGCACACTTAAATATTGATAAGCAAGGCAAAGTAACTACATGAATGTCACTTATCACAAAGCAAGGTGCCGACCAGGATGGTCCACTGTTCCACACCATTTTCTTCCTCTTTCTCATCCCACTACCCTCCATAATTCAGTGGGTTAGCGTCGGCATTGGTGTCTCAGGTGTCCGACCCACTCCCGTTGCTCCTGTTCTTGATACTTGTGACCATCCTTGGGAGTGATTTATAGTGTTCTCGGGTTCTCCAACCCATGAAAGCTAGGAATCGTTTCTTCATGAAAGTTACCTTTCCTTGAATACGTACAAAGAGCAATCAATGGCGAGCACAAGAGTGAGGAGAATCTCACACTTGAGGCCCGTATCGATGTAATGGTCATCTTGCACGATGAGCACGAGTTGGTAAAACGTCAACCGTGGACCGCCAAAATGCACGACATGGAATTTCACAAAGCTTGCCTACTTTGAAGTATGCCATTTATGACCAATCAACCTCAAAATGTACACTCATGTTCCAGTGTACATGCTAGGTTGGCATCTTATGAAACTTCATAGAAGTTTCATAGTTGACACTTGTTTATTTCTCGGCACCAGCAATGCTTTGCATAGTTGGTCAAATATTGTTGAAACACATGGTGAAATAATGGGTGACCTATTTTATTCCTTAACTGCATACCTTGTCATATCTGAAAAACTCATGTGGGTTTTGTTTGCTTGTCCGGGAACCTCTACGACTTCCGCCAAATACACCTCCTCATACACTCACCTCATACACCCCAAGAGGGGGGATGGACTGAGCAATGTTGGCAGACTCGTCCCCCCCTCTCTAAAAACAAAGAGTGTATAAGGCAAGTGAATGAGACGGTGCATGTTGGGGGGGGGGGTATTCAAAAATATGTTAGTGTATCCTCACAAGAGATTTTCTTGGAAGTTGCCAGATGTACACTTATGTGTACTTTTTGACTTCTGCCACATACACCCCCTTATACACCCGCCTCATACACTACGGGGGGAGGGAGAGAGGGACTGAGCGAATTCGACTGACTCGTCCCCTTCCCCCCTCCCAAACAGGAGAAGTGTATGGGGCAAGTGTATGCGACAGTGTATGTGGAGGGATATTAAAAAGACGAAAGTGCACTATTGTGAGGGAATTTCTAGGAAGTCACCAGATGTACAGTTGTGTATATTTTACGACTTCTGCCACATACACCCCCTCATACACTCATCTCGTACACTCCGGGAGGGGAGGGAGGGGGGAAGGGAGGGAGAGGGACCGAGCGATTTTGGTGGACCCATCCCCCTCCTCCTCCAAAGCAAAAAACGTGCATGAGGCGAGCGTATGGGACGGTATATGTGGAGGGGTATTATAAAAGACACTAATGTACTCTNTGTACAGTTGTGTATATTTTACGACTTCTGCCACATACACCCCCTCATACACTCATCTCGTACACTCCGGGAGGGGAGGGAGGGGGGAAGGGAGGGAGAGGGACCGAGCGATTTTGGTGGACCCATCCCCCTCCTTCTCCTCCAAAGCAAAAAACGTGCATGAGGCGAGCGTATGGGACGGTATATGTGGAGGGGTATTATAAAAGACACTAATGTACTCTCTTGAGAGCATTTCGAGGAAGTCTCGAGATGTACACTTGTGTACAATTCATGACGTCCACCACATTCACCCCCTCATACACTTGCCTCACTCACTTTTGGAAGGGGAAGAGAAGGATGGACTAAGCAAAGTCAACGGACCGGTCTCCCCATCCCCTAAAAAAAGAAAGTGTATGAAACAAGTGTATGAGACTTTCTGGGCGGGGGCATTGAAAATAGATTCTAGTGTACTCGTGTAACATATACCCTACTGCCAGATGATTTCGTTACTAAATAATTATTTTTTATAACGAATTTAAGTATTCGTGTGCGCGAGCAATATGTTTTTGGATTTTTTGTGTGTGATTTATTATTTCTCTGTGATCTAGTTCGACTTCTAGACCATAACGATTTCTAAAGTGCACTTCATCGCTTCGCGAAGGTGGCTGTCGATGACATTTTCGGCCAAGAATTGAAGATTTGAAGTGCGAAGTTGTTCGGGATCTGAAAATCCTCCACGAAATTAGTGTGTAGGTTTCACCAATTTCGTTGTATTAGTGTGCAAACCCAAAAATATCTTGCATAACGAAATTAGTGTGCACCTTGAAAAACATTTTAAACAACAAATTCATTTGGCACTAGGGTATTCAAGGAAGTTATGAGACGTACAATAGTGTATGTTTTGTGACTTCTACCACATACACACCCTCATACACTTGCCTTGTACACTCCGCCCGGGGAGGGGGGGGGAGGGGAGGAGGGAGGAGGCCCATCCGATCGAGTATTCCATATATGAGCAAAAGTGTCTTGTACAAACGTGAAATTTTCCCGTATATGCATGAAAAATTCTGTAAGATAATGTGGGAGGTCTCCTAGAAGGTGTACGTAAACTAGGTGTTGGAAGAAACTCTTAACAGGCGTATAATGGTTTAAATACTAAAAATCTCTTAATAATCCTTGTAACCTTCTAGGAGGCTACCAATCTATGCAAGTAAAAATACACCCATGTAGCAGTGTAGAAAATGACTACAACTAACCATACCTCCAATATGCTCCACCTCGTCGAGTTGCATGTCGACGATTGCTAAGCGGATGTCAACAGTCAAGGCCGATATTTCACGCATGTCCTCACGCTCTAAGGAGGTCTGATTAGCACTCAAGAATACATGCTCTCTCATGTATTCTTCACAAAAAACCGTGGTGGCAAAGTTAGAATAATGAATGGGTTTCCCCTTGAGTTGGAGAATGATATGAGGGTACAATGCATGGAGTTATCACCACCTCTCCAGCTCGAGTTTGAGCCACCACATGGTCCTACTCAAAGGCTTGCTAGTTCATCTCGCGATGCCAACTATGATCTTCCATGTATGTATGAGGTTGCACATCTGGTTCTTCACTTGAGTAAAAGAGATGATGGTGGACACTCC
Source organism: Penium margaritaceum (assembly GCA_023375785.1). Lineage (NCBI taxonomy): Eukaryota > Viridiplantae > Streptophyta > Zygnematophyceae > Desmidiales > Peniaceae > Penium > Penium margaritaceum. The sequence goes on from SZWC01005319.1 coordinate 29,232, forward strand.
AAGTCGACGACCATCCTCAGGAGTGATGGCGGTGTGGAGCTCTAGCATCTACCTACACAATCAACAAACTTTGGTTGCGTGATTCAGTGATGATATAAAAAAGGAGTTGCAAGTTGGAGATAAAAAATCTAGTGGCAGCTTGAAGCCATTCGATTTGACACCCGTGCTTGTAGCCTTTGTGTTAGAATCATGCCACGAGAATCTGAGAATAGTTGTAGTTGAAGCTACATACGCAAGAGGCAGAACACAAGCATGAGGTGCAACCAATGGATCCACACACTTGGGATTATCACTTATTGTCGTGACCACTCACTGCATTGTATCATTGGGGGTATATGGTGTGGGTCACACGTCATGCGGAGTCGGCGATGCACATGAAGAAGGCATCGCTAGTTTCGAACCGACAAGGTTGGGGATCTTGCTCTGACTTCCTTGCAAGTTGTGTTGAATACCGCTTGAGTGCCACAGCATGAACATAGGAATGAGGTTATTGTACCACACACTACGTAACTTTGCTGCAAAAAATTTGATCCGGATACTATGTGTTTTTTAGGTTATAGGTTGTCAGATCCCACCATGACATGTAATTGAACTCACTCCCACCAATGTAGGAGTCAGTGGAGGGAGAAGGTAGGGCCGGGAAAGATGACAATGACATGAGGGTAGACACCAGTGGAGGTGGCACTATACGACCACCGACGAGCTAGGAACCACGCCATGTCCCCCGATTGCCAATGCATCCTCCAATCATGGAATGAATTGGTTGAAGAAATTATTCAAGACCATATATTTGAGCAACGATTACATTGGCTAAAGGTAATCTACTACAATAAGGAGGACCATTCGTATTGGGAGCAGAGAAGTTTTGTGTCGCGCACATGGTTGGAAGTATGTAGAGCAAAGGTATGGTATAGGTGGCTTCAAGGGTCATGCAATGAGCATAGGGAATAAAGGCATTAGAATGCATGGTGGCTAGTGTCTGGAATTTGATATGGAACCAAGGGAAATTATCACGTGGGGCTTATTGGATATTTGCACGACAAAAGCGAAGAATAGAATATTGTACAAATACTGATAATAGAATGCAAAGCTCTCATAATATTATAAGTATAAAGATTACGATAATTCCATGTATGAGCTCATTGATAGCCTTTTAATAGTTAAATAACAGAATAGTGACAGAGCTTGGCCTCAACTAGACACGACGTCTTACGAGGATTTCAGCCCCATAACAAGAGTGTTGGTGTGTTGAAAATCTTTTTTATTGAGGATGTAAATAATTATTCTAACCATGCTAGGAAGACTCTACCATAGCCAGTGGGTCGGTGGAGGGACTTTCAGGGAATTCTAGTAGTACCTACGTCTATGTTTGGTACAGAGACGAAGCTACTCATAGACTTGTCGTGTTATTGATACTGATAGAATGGAGTTAGTAATGATGTGGAGAGACTAGCCCCTGAGATACTGGAGTAACAACTACTGCTCCCTTCTATAACGGTGCTCTGCTGGGTTACTTGGTCACGTAGGTAATGATCATAGTGGTCTGAGCGGTTGCCATGGTGCATTGTAGGCAGTGGTCCCAACTTTCCACGTTGTCCCGCGGTTATTGAAATGTGCAGACCGATGTTGATGACAATATAGTGGTTCCTACCGATGACATAATAAGTCCTCTGTGAGATCGCATCTAAGCTAGGCTACCTTGTTGTTGCCTATATATTGGTTGGCACAAACCTCGTAGGATTTTCATATTAAATCTGGCATCCTACGAAGCATTTGCCACAGTGTGAAACCTTGAATGACATTCTAATGAGTTGAACAAGGTAGTCCCACCTTCCTTGGACAAACCAAACCATATGTACATGTAGTGCTTGAACACGACCTTTAAAACTTAAAGAAACTAAGATAAAAGGCATGTAGTGTGGGAAAATCCCTAGAAGAAACTTCTTGATAAGTGACATAAAAATTGCCATCTTCTTCTTGAGTGCTTCGAATCACATCTGTCTATGCCATGCTTCAGCATAAATCTAGCTTAGTTATCATCTCACTCCAAGAGGGCAAGTTGAATCCCAAGTGGTTCAAAGGAATATGTTGTTTGGGCTAGGACGCTGCTCACTCAAACCGCTCATAACTCAAACTTCTTAACTTCCAACCCGTTCGAACCTTTGAATGTTGAACAATAATTGAACATATCTTGATCGTCTGCATCCGTTCACTCTATCATGAAAGTCAAATTGTTGACACATGTTTCCATGCTTTGCCATATAACCTCGTGGCTGAAATTTGTGCCACAAAAACATGGCTTCAATGCAGCCAAGGCACACCATAGAACGAAGGGTCCTTTTGACACACCGATGAGATCATGCTACATATGTCCCACCGCTGTCCTCCGATAATGTCCACTCTTTGACAACTATGCGGATGTCGAATTTTCTATCTAATACACTTCACCTTGTCACGAGCACTTCGCATGGAGGCCTCTCCACACCAACGAACTCCACTCACAACAGGAAGTCGCGGTGAGGTGATTTCGTAGGGCGGATGAACTTGTTCCTCTTAAGTCGTGTTGGCCGTGCACATCTTTTTTTCTTGAGCTCATGGCGCCCAATTCTCCACGTTTATGTTCATTCAACAATTGTGTGAGAGCGTGCGTTCACAAGTAACACACTCATTTTAAAATCTTCTTTTCATTCGTCTGAAATTGGAGTGATGTTGTGCATTCGATGATGTGGCTCAGTTAGGTCATGTCATACTCCACTTAAATACAAGCGAATGGAATCTGTGATGGTTCAGCAAGTAACTTTTAGATCAAGAATTACGCAACGGAGGGCAGTTCCTGCGAGTTGCTACACCTTGGAGGCTTCTATAGCAACTTGTTGACAGCGCCCCACCGTTTGCGTGTCAATCGTGGGGTGCGACTCGGCAACATGGGTGAATGCTCACAGTCTCGCGTTAGGAAAAGGATGAAAATCTCTGACTTGTGACATGCCGAAGCGAGTTGCAAGGGTCTCCGGCGCGAGAGCAGATACCGAACCACAACCTCCGATTTGCAATACACTTTAGAGTGGGAACGGAAAACGATGGAACGAGTTGCTATGGGACAGTGAGGGGCCGGAGTTGAGCCCTCGCACACTATCTGTTACCGCCTTCGCATTTGCTGATATGCCGCTGTTTGGCGAATGTGGACCCGCGCTTTGCGCGAGCATGACCGGCTTGCCAGAGCTTCGCATGACGTTAACCGCGTGCAAATCTCTTCGTAAAGATATGGAGCGTTGACCCTTCGATAAGAGAAAGGGCCAAATAGCTCAGATACCCATAAAACGCAAAGTGTGAATCTGATCCGCCCGGAATCGGCAAAAAAATACTCAAAGGCCCAGTCGAAAATTATGCTCGCTCGCGGCATGCGTCGACGGGCGAGCATGAAAAAATCCTGCATGCAGCCCGCCCTTCTTTCGTTTTGGATAATTTTTTGTAAACGCAAACCTATGATTTTAACACGCAAACCGCATTCAAACCATACCCCGAATTACATTCAAGGTTTTAGGGTTTTATTTCTACGCGGGCTCCTGCTGGGCCCCGCTACCGCGGGGCCCAGCAGGTTCCCCTTCAACGCATGGGGAGTCTCGAACTCCCCTCAAACTCTAAAGAAACCTCCCCCCGCTAGTATCACAAACCCTTCAACAAAATGGTTTGTGATACTAGCGGAGGGCGCCGCATACCATGCGTCGTCAGCGCATGGCATGTGGTCTCGCCATGCATTTTCGTCTGTTTTCTTTGTTACTGGCGTGGCGGTAGCGGCGGCTGATGGGTAGTTAGGTTATTTCTCGCTCGATGACGGGCGAATCAGTTTCATATTTCTACTATTCGGGTATATGGTGACCGAACCCGAAATCCCCCGCGGCAAAATTTCTGCCGCATAGGGCTCCGGCGAGTTTGGACCAGAGCCTTCGTGAGTCTCCCCCCCCCCCCCCCCCCCCCCCCCCCCCCCCCCCCACCCCACAACCCCCTTGCGTGCCATCGTCAGTCCGCGAGCCTTCGGCCAGAGAGGCGGGAGAGTACGAAGCGGTGGGATTCCCCAGCAATCGAGGCTTTCACGTCGAAAGCACCTGCGGCCGTCCGTCTTGAAAGTTGCCCGCTCCGCATGCACTGGCTTTCTGTCTGGGGAGAACACATCCTCCGCTCCCTGCGCAGACACAACGTTCTTGGTGGCCTCTCTCCCCTCTCCGCGGAATTTTCCCTGTGGTTTTCCCTACTTTCAGATCGAGCGAGGGTTTCAAGGATTATTCGCAGTCATGCCTCCCAAGGGAAAGAAGAAGGGGGCCGCAACGGCAGCCATGGCGGCAGAGGCGGCGGACAGCCCGGCTGTAGACCCTGCTTCGGCGGCAGGGAACGATGAGTTGGTCAGCACTGGAGGGGGAACAGCAGCCAGGCAGGAGGGATCTACACAGGATGCTGCTGCGGCAGCAGCGAACGCTTCCGACGGAGAAGAGGCTGCAAACGGAAGCACGGACGGCGGGGCAGCGGCAGCGGCAGCAGCAGCAGGCGCTGGGGACAACCCTGCTGCCGATCCTCCTCATCCTAACGACGATGGAGGTCACGGTAAGGCGGATGAGGACGAGAGAAGAGGGCGGTCGAGTGAGGGGGAGGAAGAAGAGGGTGCCAAGCCCGATGCTGCTGCAAATGGCGAGGGCGAGGGTGGCGGTGCCGTTTCAGCTGCTGGGGCTGGAAAATTGGCGGAGGTCGCCAAGGAGTCGGAGGCAGAGAAACGGAAGAGACGTGCCGAGAAGTTTGGCGTGGTTGTGCCCGAGACTGAGGACGACAAGAAGAGGCAGAGGGCGGAGAGGTTTGGGATTGCTTTGCCTGAAGCTAAAGCTGGAGCTGAAGGTGAATCAGAGGCGGAGAAGAAGAAGAGGCAGAGGGCTGAGAGGTCAGTCATGTTTTTTGCGCTCGTCGTCCAAATAGAGATCGGAACGGGTTTGGGTCTTGAGAGGAGAGGCACGCAAAAGGAAAGCCCGTCCCGCCCCTTTTGTTTCCTCCCCCTTTTTTTTTGTCTTTTTCTTCCTTCTTTGGGGTTTCTCGCTGACTTCTGTGGCTGATCTTCCTCCCTCGCCCTTCCAGTCAAGCCGCTCTGCAGGCTGTGCTCTGCAATGGAGTGTGCGACGGAGTCTGTTTTTTTTTTTTTTGCATGCAGGCAACAAGGCTGCAGGGAGGAAATTATTCGCTTGCTTGGTGAGGATGGATTTTACAGCAGTTGGAGGGGATGAAGATTTGTCACACGTCTTGCAATATATGCAACAATTTTTTTTTTTTTTTCATGGAGCCTAGGAATGAACTGTCTGGGAAATAACGTTCTCCTGGAAATGTTCTGATGTTTCTCGACACAACTTGAACGCAGGCCAAGGGCCACGCACGCTGTTCCGTGCAGATGCTGCCGTGTTGGGGTTTTTCTTCCTAGATTGCAGAATCGAGAACCCCAACCTCTGGTCGATACTGTGCTAGACCCCTCCCCCCCCCCCCCCCCCCCCCCCCCCCCCCCC
>SZWC01005319.1:126671-145101 GCA_023375785.1 Penium margaritaceum
CTCGCCATCGCATTGTCGAGTCTCGAGATGCTCTCTTCTTTGAGGCTCTCACCTACCGCGACTTGTCCAGCATTCTGTCGCTGGCCGCCGACCACGTTCCTACTTGTGTGGCCTCCCGGCGGATGGGGGAGTCTAGTCCTGCGGATGGATACGGCCGGGCCTCCTCACCTGTGGTCCGGTCTCCGGCTGCTGATGATCCGGCCATCGTGGCTGTGAGTCCAGTCGCCTCATCAGTACCCTCTGGCACACCTGATCCCGTGCCGGTGTCAGACCCCTCTGGTGCACCCGATCTCGCGCCTGTGCCGGTCCCCTGTGCCACACCTGATCCCGTGCCGGTGTCAGACCCCTCTGGTGCACCCGATCTCGCGCCTGTGCCGGTCCCCTGTGCCACACCTGATCCCGTACGAGCGTCAGTCCCCTCTGGCACACCTGATCAAGTGCCGGTGTCAGACCCCTCTGGCACACCCGGTCTCGTACCAGTGTCGGTCCCCTCTGGCACACCTGATCTCGTACCAGTGTCCGTCCCCTCTGGCACACCTGATCCCGTACCAGTGTCAGTCCCCTCCGTCACACCCACTCCCGTGCATGCACCCATATCCCCTACGGCTCTGGCTCAGCAGCCTTCCCCACAGCCTGAGGTGAGCACTGCATCGGGCTACTCCCGCGAGCCCGGCGGTCGCCTTCGACCATTGGCCTCTAGGGCTCAGCGGACTGCTGACTCTGCGTCCAGACGCCCAACTCGTAGTGTTCAGAGTGGCGAGCCTGGCACGAAGGCCCTTGGCGTGAGTGTCCAGGCAGACTACACTGAGGTGCACCCAGCATGTCCTGTCGGCCACGAGTTGGTCTCTCGAGAGTTCTTGGTCGCTTGCGATGCCGCAGCCGACCTTGTCGTGGTCAGACCGAGTCCGGAGGCGTGTGTCTTAGCCACACGGAGCACTCCCTCGACGATGCCTGATCCAGGCACGTTGAAGGAGGCACTCTNGGCCAAGGGGTTCTCGCAGGTTGAGGGAGTAGATTTCACTGACACCTTTGCACCCGTTGGCCGCATGACCACCGCTCGCGCTCTGTTCGGGGTTGTTGCTCACCACGACTGGGAGCTGCACCAGATGGACGTGAACAACGCGTTCCTCCATGGCACCTTAGAGGAGGAGATCTACATGGTCCAGCCACCTGGATTCGAGGTCGGTGACAAGGTCTGGCGCTTGCGCAAGGCCTTGTACGGCCTGAAACAGTCACCGAGGTGCTGGAACTTGGAGATCACTGGTACACTGACACGTGCCGGTTACATACAGAGTGACGCTGACCCGTCCCTCTTTCTCAGACGGACAGCTGAGAGCTTCACCGCCATCCTGGTCTACGTGGACGACCTCCTGATTGCGTCTCCTTCTATGTAGGCCGTGAAGGAGGCCAAGGCAGTTCTCCAGGCTGCCTACAGGATGAAGGACCTTGGTCCTGCAGCTGTGTTTCTCGGGATGGAGATCGTGCGTGATCGTCAGCGACGGACACTCTTGTTGCATCAGGCACGTTACGCCCACGTTGTGGGGGAGCGGTTTGCTGACCTCCTGGGTGCAGTTCCTACAGCCTCCACCCCCATCACACCTGACGGGCAGGATGCTCTGAAGGTGAATGACCCCGCAGACCTGGGGGAGACAGTGGACGTGACCCTGTACTTGCGCCTGATTGGCTCCTTGATGTACTTGGCCACTACCACACGCCCCGACATTGCCTTTGCCTTCAATCTCCTTGCACATTTTTCACAGTGTCCTCGGGCGAGAGCCCTTCATGCGGCTGTGCGAGTGGTGCGGTACGTGGTGTCCACACCGTACCTCGGACTCTGCTTTCGACGGTAGTGTTCGGTGGTAGTCGACGGCTACACAGACAGTGATTGGGCGTGGAGTCCTGATGGGCGTAGTCGAACAGGCTACATGTTCCTGCTTGGTGGCACCGCTGTGTCGTGGCGTAGTGGCAAGCAGGGTTGTATCGCACGTAGCTCATCAGAGGCTGAGTATGTTGCTCTGGGGGCTGGGGCTGTTGAGGCGGTGTGGCTGCAGCGTCTATTTCGTGAGTTGCGTCAGTCTGTGCCTTGCATCGTTCTGTGCTGTGACAACCAGAGTGCTCTTGCCATTGCAGAGAACTCTGGTGTGTTTCATGCACGCACGAAGCACATTGCTGTTGAGAATCACTTTGTACGTGATCTTGTGGAGCGACAGGTGGTCTCCATCATCTGGGTCAGCATGGACATGCAGCAGGCTGACTTCTTGACCAAGGCACTTGCGCGTGGAAAGTTCATGGTGGCCATTCGTTCTGTCGAGCTACGCCCCTTGCCTGAGAGTGGCTGAGAGTGGGGTGTGTGAGCATGGACTGTTGAGCATCTTGTTGTGCACCTGTGTCAGTTATGCACGTGTATGGACATGCGTACCATCAGGTCATGGGGGAGTGTTCTGGTGTGAGTTGTTTCCGTCCATTTGTACAGCTTACTATGACCACTCGGCCGTGTCCATGCTCGTGCAGATCCCTGATGCGGGCCCAGCTGGCACCGGAGCACTGACGGTTGGTGGATCCAGCCACCAGAAGCTGCCAGACGATTGCCACGACGTCCCTGGTGCTTGCTGGGGTGCTCTGCAGTTTTTCTGCAGGTGCTAGAGTTTTCTCGGTGGACTGGCTCTCGAGCCCGATTTGCATGTTTTGCATTGTCTGTCCACCGATCGATGCTGGACTTGTGCGTGTGACTAGTCGTAGCGTCCGGCTCGAGATTCTGCATCTCTAGGTTTAGACAGTGTTGCGTTTGGATGCCTGTGCGCAGAGTTACGGCCAAAACAGTGGTTTTGAGCCGGTTTTAGGACAAACTGACACTGCCGCGTGCGTCACCCGCCGTGTGCCGCGGCAGGTATTTATGCTGTGTGCTTTTCAGTTGTCATTTCTCTCTGCATTACTAAGCTATTGGAGCTTATGAGACTTTGCGTGTCTCCCTAGCCTGATCCTTGCTGTTTCTTGCACCTGCTTGCTTGCTAGTGCGCTAGCTGAGTGGACAGTGTCGCCACATCAGCAGCAGCAAGATTAGGAAGCTTCCTAGCAATTTCTCAGTGCGGCTTGAAAATAGGCATAGACTATATATGAAAGTCCGAATTCGACATTCAAATTTTACTGGCAACTCAAACAAGCACCTAACATCGTCGCGATCTGGACCCGTCGCCTCGCGTCTAGGCGAGTCACAAACCAAGCAGTTCGCATATAGTTGCGCTTCTTCAAAATGTAATGTTGTTTCCGCTCTCTACGATGCTCCTCGGACTACCTTAATTCATCAAATGGTCACCTAAACGCCATCCTTTTCTTGATTCCCTCGAAACCCTTCACATCTACCCATCATTGCTCGAGAACACCTCGATGAGTGATCGCCATTTCCTAAAAGAATAAATGTAATATATCTCTACCTATTGTATTGACGAAATTCAACATGGAAAGAATCAATTCTTTCTTTGGGCTGCACACGTGGCCTTCTTATGCTTCTGCATTTGATGAGAGAATATTGCGGTCATTTTACTGTCTCCACCCTTCTTTAAGGTTATGGGAGGCTTCTCTCGAAATAGATCTGTATGAAACATACTCTCCTGGGTTACAGTGTATCCCGTTTACAAGTGGTCAGGACAAGCGAAACAGCTCGTCCTCGTTGTTCTTTTGTTTCTTGTGTACAGACTAGACCCACTTGACCTTCCTGCTTGAAGAAAAAAATGTGATGTATGGATCATCCAATGTCATCGTGCTTAGTCGTGCCGTGGTAGACAAGTGTAACACTTGCACCCATGTGCACACAAGGTGTACATGGATAGAAAATGCAAGTAATTAAGCTAGGGAAAAGAAATGTCCTCATATTCACGTTAAAACCCTGATGTTCATTCTTGTTGCAAATCGGCAGAAACATTGGCAAACTCGGCCAAAGACGAGGTGTTTGAGGGTCTTCAACCCTCAAATTGTCCCATTTTCCCACCCACACCCCGGTCGAGCTACACTAGACCCCTCCCGCCTAGACGTGAGCTATCATCGGCGTCAACAAGTGGGACTCTCTGGTGTTGTGATTTCCTTGCAACGGTATTGGGTGTGAGTTGGGACGACTCAATCAAAACCATAGTGTTGACAGATCGAATGCCATTTCATTTTCACGCTCACAGCCTAACGGACCAACCCGAGCAACATGGAGTAATCCACGCTAAAAACCAGCACGATTATTATGTAACAATGTGCATGCTTTGCGTGTAGCACCCGACTCTTGTTTTCTTCTCTCGTTCTCTAAGTTCTATTGTGTATACCTCTTAATGATCACGGGGAATGGTATGTGGACAAACTTTTCTCGGGCGGTTTCCTGACCAGTTGTCACGACGTTGACACACGGACATGGCGAGCGCCTACTCCGATGACTTATCGATCAATAATGTGATGGCTGGCGATGACAAAGGGATTAATCAGCTAGTAAATCGTGCCAGCGCCAAACTTGGACACGACGCGAACATGTCACCTCGTACGCCACCCTAGTGAAAAAAAATTGAAGGCCCATGTGTTTTGGGAATCATAAAACCTATAGATAAAATTCAAATTAGGGTAGCACTGGCATCTGACCTTTACAGTGAAAAAGGAAATAGAGCCTTCAATCGAGCCATTGCCAGCGTTCAAGTACGAGCGCTGTCAGTGAAGGATGAACAAACGGGTTGACATTTAGAAAACGTGGACGGCTAGAATCACTTGGGCTCCAGAACTGTTGTCCAGCCGTTCACGTTGACCTGTAACTTTGAACACCTTCGCCAACTTTGGGCCTCCTGTGGATCAGGAATCAGACAGGCTCAAACGCTTGAGAGGCGATAGGTCGCCTCTGGCGATTCATCACCTATCACATGGATAGGGGGGAAAATAGGATCATTTGAACACTTTATCCATCGTACATCATGTTTCATTCATTGAATATACTTAGGCCTTCACACCGATCACAATATTGCGTCATCACTTGGTTCGATGTCTACAACAACAGTGGCCTTTCACGGTTTCCCTTACCATTTGAATTTTGCTGTGTCCCCACACAAGGACATACTCTCCTCACCGATTAAATCTTTGCTCGTAGGATCTTGTTCTAAAGTAACAAGGGCCGAGGAAAATCCATAAAAAGGAAGAAAATAAAAAGAGTGTTAAGATGATGAGTTGGAACAAATTTCATCACAAAAAAGGTAGTATGAAGGTGTTGTGTCACAATGCATTAACCAGGAGATTAAACCCCTACGTGTTTACTCGCGTAGCTTTTAAGTGTGGAATAGGAGTGACTTCCTCATAAAAATGAAACCAGATTTTGATCACACATGATCATAGGAAGGCATCAAGCAGCAAGGGTTCATGTGTTTGAGTACATTGCTTGTGAACATAATGAAATCGATGTCTTGCGGACATCTATGTTATAGTTAGATCAATGACCATGCAAGATATCACCTTGACTACACCAACATGCACTTTCCTGTAAGCACATGACACACATGGATCGTCTGGGCACTGTGACGACATGCACAGTTCATGACAGTGTGATTCAAGTGTATCTGACCACATGCAACATCCCACGATGATTTAACACGATTACCAGCTGATCACCAGCAATGATGATGACAGCTAAGTAATTAACATGTTTTATGCTGGCTAACTTATTTACAGTATTACACTAGAGCATAAGAGGGACACAAGGAGGATAATGTGCCTGCCACACATGCTCGTGGCCAATATCACATTCTTGTTGCATGATTGTATCATGCTGCATGTTTTGTTGGGTTGTTGATCCATAAGAGCCAGGTTGCTCCGTTTTCCCAATAGCATGATGTAGTCTTCACTTATTTGATTCATGTAATCTAGGCTCAATCCCATAGGTGGCGGCAAGGGAGAAACTACAAGGAAGTTTCCTTGCCTTCATGTCACTGCCACGGCGACACTGTCTAGTCAGTTGACCCACTAGCAAGCAAGCACGTGCAAGAAACGGAAATGGTCAGGCTTGGAACATGCACAAGTCCTCAAAAACTCAATTAGCTAAGTAATGCAGAGAGAGATGACATCTGACAAGCACAAAGCATAAATATCTATCGTGACGCACGGCAAGGCGATGCACGTGGCAGTGTCAAATTGTCCCAGAACCGACCCAAAGCCACTATCTGGACCCTAACTCTGTGCAGCGACATCCAAACATAACATCGTCCGAACATATATATACAAACTCTTGAGCCGATGGCTATGGCTGGCCACATGCACAAGTCCGGCATTGGAAAGTGTAGACAGAACCCAAAGCATGAAAATTGAGTTCAACATCTAGTCCATCGAGAAAACTGTACCGGTTGTAGAAAACCGTAGAGCACCCCACGGAGTACCCAGGACTCTGTGGCATCCAGCTAGCAGCTGCCGGTGGATAGATCCACCACCGGTCAGTGCTCCGGCACCAAGTGGGTCCACATCAGGGATGTACATGAACATGGAAATGGCCGAGTGGTCACAATATGATGTACAAACAAACGAAGACGACTCACATCACAACACTTCCCCATGACCTAATGGTATACATGTCCATGCACAAGCATAACTGACAAGTGCGCAACGACATGCTCGACAGCCAATACGCACACATCCCACTCTCAGACATCCTCAGGAAAAGGGAAAATCCCGACAAAATGAATGGCCACCATGAAGTTTCTAGGCGCCAGTGCCTTTGTCAATAAGTCAGCCCGCTATGTGTTCATGCCAAATCAGATGACAAAGATCACATGCCGCTCCACAAGATCACGCACAAGATCATACCAAACAACAATGTACTTTTTGCATGCATAAAATGCACCAGAGTTCTCTACGGTGCCAAGATCACTTTGGTTGTCACAGTGCAAAATGATGCGAGGAAAACACTCTTGCAACTCACAAAACAGATGCTACAGCCACATCTCCTTAACAGTCCAGGCACCTAGTGCAACATACTCAACCTGTATTCAGCTATGTACCATGCAGTCCTACTTGTCGCTATGCCACAACACAGCGGTACCACCCAATAGGAACACGAAGCCAACCTAATTATGCCCATCAGGGCTCCGGGCCTAGTCACTCTTTGTGTAGCTGTCGACTATTTTTATACATCTTCGTCAGAAATAGAGCCCGTTGTAGAGTGTAAAAACCACATACTACACCACTCGCACAGCCACGTGAAGGGCTATCACTCCATGAAATCATGAGAAATATGCGAGGAGGTTGACAGCGAAGGAAATTTTGAGTCTTGTGATCATGGTGGAGTACATCAGAGAGCCAACGAGGGACAAGTACATGCTCACATCTACTGTCTCCTCGAGCCGTGCTAGATCATCCACCTTAATGACATTATGTCCATTAGGTGTGATAGAGGTGGAGGTGTTAAAAACTGCACCAAGGAGTTCTACAAACTGCTCCCCAAGGATGCGAGCATAACATGCCCCACGAAAAAAGAGTGTCCAATGCTGAATATTGTGCACGACCTTGATTTCAAGGAAAACAGCTACAAGACCAAGGTCATTCATCCTATAGGTAGTCTAAAGGACAGCCTTGAGCACCCTCATGACCTCCATCAAAAGAGACATGATAAGGAGGTCGTCCACGTAGACCAAGATGGACAGGTCGGCGTCACTGTGCACATAACCGGTACACGTTCTTATGCCCGTGATCTCCTGGTTCCAGCGTCGGGGTGACTACTCACGCCATACAAGGCCTTCTAGAAGCGCCATAAATTGACACCAACCTCGAAGCTAGGTAGCTAGACCATGTATTCCTCTAGGGTTCCATGGAGGAACACATTGTTCACATCCATCTGGTAAAGCTCCCAGTAATGGTGAGCGACAATCCCGGATAGAGCATGCGTTGTAGTCATGCGACCAGTGGGTACAAAGACGTCAGTGAAACCTACACCCTTAACCTATGAGAACCTCTTTGCATTTAAGTGAGCCTGATAGAAATCCAGTTTACCATCAGGCTTCACCTTCTTACAAGAAACCCACTTGGCCTCTATAGACTTCTACTCAAGAGGGAGGTTGAAAAGCAGATACACACTGTACTCATAGATGACTCACAACCCATCCTCACAAGGATCACTCCACAACTCTGCACCCTACGCCGAGAGTGCCTCCTTCAACGTGCTTGGATCAGGCAATGTGAAGGAAGAGCTCCGGGTGGCCAAGACACACGCCTCTGAACTCGGCCTGACAATGACAAGGTCGGTAGCGACATAGCAAGCGATCAAGAACTCTAGGTATGCGAGCTGTACCTCAGTGTAATTCTACTAGACACTCAAGCCAGGCAATTTTGTGCCAGGCTTGCCACTCTAAACACTATAAATGGGATGTCTGGGTGCCGAGTCGGCAATCCACTGAGCCCTGAAGGCCAATGATCTATGACGACCATTTGGCTCACGGGAATAACCCGAAGCTGAAGTGCTCACATGTAGCTCCTCTACAAGCAGATGGTCCACACTCGTAGGGAATGTTGGCTCGTAAAAAAGGGCAAGGGATGTAATAAGGTCATGGACAGGTGCTTGTTCTTGCGTAGGGGAAGCAGGTGTAGGCAAAGGACTAGGTGTGTTTGGGGATATTGTCACTGGCATAAGACCGCTTGTGCCAGAGAAAGCCAGCATGGGCAGAGAAGTAGGCATATTGGGGGGGACTGGAACTGGCATGGGAGCAGGTGTGCTAGAGGGGACTGACACTGGCATAGGAGCAGGCATGCCAGAGGGGAACGACACTGGCACGGGAGCAAGTGTGCCACTGGGGATGGATAGTGGCACGGGAGCAGCTAGGCCAAGAGGAACTAACACTAGCACGCAAGTAGATGCGATAGGTAGAACCAACAAGGCCTTTTGATTGACAGGCAAAATTAGTGCATCGTCATCAGTGAGGGACTAGACCACGCGCGAGGAGGCCCGAGTGGAGCCATCCATATTTCTTTACTCCATCATTTGTCAAAAAGCCGAGTGTTGGTTAATCATGCCATCTTAATAGACCACCATACGCGTGTATGTGTGAACACATATACTATATTTACTTCTCAGAAGTTTACTTTGGAAAATACACATTTAAGGCCATTCGTTTATTTGCGGTGGTAGTATACTTAGAGACATCTGTAAACATTTTACATTTGAAATGCTTGGTACTTGCATGAATAAATTCATATTGTGCATATCATTATTATCTTTGTAGTTGCCCATTAGTGTCATATGATATTGACGAGGGTATATTTGCCTGTTGTATTCTTTGTCTCATTCTTTCGTAGGCATCAGCGGTGAATTTGTTTCTTGGAAAAAGTCATCGATATACTTCCCTTGATGTTTGGATTATGATATGTACAATAGTGATCAGACTTTTTTGAATTCCACGTTGATAATGCCGACGACGACAATACCCCCTTGCCTTGATTTTAGGGAGTCTATTATCAAGTGGAATCTGTGGAGGCAGAGTGGGCGGAAGTCCTCTTCCCAAATCCCCTGAGTGTATTGGGTGATTATATTGGGATGTGTAGCTGGTACTGAAAGAAACAAAAACACTCGTGTATTTATCCGCACCTACTCTTTGCAAAATATACAAGTGCATTAAAATACCAACACTCAAATACACTATCTAATACACTCCCCAGTACATTGAAAACTTTGGAGGGGGGAGGACGTCAACCCCCCTCCCCCCTCCCCAAACCCCCTGAGTGTATTGGAGGAGTGTATTGGGATGTGTTACTGGTACAAAAAGAGAAGAAAAAAAACTTGTGTATTTTCCATAATTTATCCCCACTGAATACACAAGTACATGAAAATTCCAACTCTCCTATACAATCTCCAATACACCCCTCCAATACACTTGCGATTTTGGAAGGGGAGGCGGACGACAAGCCCTCCCCCCCTGCAAAATCCCCCAATTGCACTAGGGGAGTGTATTAGGATGTGTAGCAGGTATATGAAGAAGAAACACTTGTATGTTTTTCCACAATTTATATCCACAGAATATACAAGTGCATTAGAATACCAATCCTCCAATACACTCTTCAACACGCTCTCCAATAAACTTGCGACTTTGGGAGGGGAGGGACAGACGTCGACCCCCTCCTCCCAAAATCCCTCGAGTATATTTGGAGGGTGTATTGGGATGTGTAGCTGGTAAAGAAAGAGGAATTTAACTTCTGTATTTTCCACATTTATCTCCACATATAACACAAGTTTGCAAGAATATCAACCCCCCAATACACTGTGTAATACACCTCCAATGTACTCACAAAGAAGGCAGATTTTGAGCTTCTCTATGCCCCCAAATCCCCTGAGATGATGGGATGTGTAGCTTAGACGCAAAGAAAATAAAATACCTGTGCGATGTCTATTCTTTGTCTCTACAGAGTACACAAGTACATGAAAATACCAACCCCGATACACTTTTTGATACACCCCACCAATACACACGCGACTTGGATGAAGGAGACCTCGAGCCTATTCTCTCCCCCCCCCCCCTCAAACCCCCTAAGTATATTGGGAATAATAGCTGGCACACACAAAAATACACGATTATTTCACCAATACTGGACGAGTATATTGTGAGTACACGCCAAAATGTACATAAGTGCATTGATATACAAGTGTGTTAAATTGCCCCTCCCCCCTCATGATATACTACCCAATACACCCTTGTATTATATCTGTACTACGTAGGGGGGTAGGAGGCTCAGGCATTGACAAAAAATACTTATTTGGTTTCGTAAGCATAGTTACAAAAATAACATGAAACTTTAAAAATTCCTTAAGTAGGTAACTAAGTGAAGAAAGATGTACAACAAGATTTTTAACAAATATTGTAGTGAGCAAATTTTGAACAGGAATTAGGGAATCCATTGATCGATCATCCTTCAATAAATTCTTGTTGTCGTATACATAATACTAACTTTGAACAGGATGCTAACCAATAATTCACATTAAACATCAACAGTTGTCTAGGCTATTTTCCTCAAAGGCTCCTGACCATATTTTCCAATGTTGTACACATATCATAAAGTCTGTGGATCTGGGGTAATTGGGCATAAATGGAAAAGCCACACAAGTGAGAACGTGGTTTGCAGTCAGCGATAGAATGTTGGAAAGGTGTTGGTAGGTGAGATCCTCAAAGAATAGGGCACCTTACGACTTGAGGATGCAGTGTCGAGCAGGGTCCTAAAAGCGCATGGCGTTCGAGCGCAAAGAAATACTGAGGATGGCACACATGCCACCCCAAGGTGAGACCTTTGAATCCTTGTTGGTACTTGGTGTACCAGATGTAGGGTAGGGTTCTTTGATGCGAGCAAGGCCGAGGTTGACGCAAAGGCCAAACCATAGCTCATACGATGTGACATGGTCCGTAAGAGGACCGTGAGACATGCGATTCCAGACCCACGTCATGAAGGAAAACCTCTCAAAGGCAAATGACTCTGGAAGATCACACTTAAATCACATGGCACGGACCCCATCCTCAATGGTGTTGTTCCAGTGCTCAGACACACCATTCTACTATGGTGTAGTAGAGCAGAGAGCTGGTGGAAAACACCATGTTTAGCAAAGACGGTGTCCATCTGGCCTAAGACCTCACCACCACGATCCGAGTGAAATGTGTGGAGAGTGTGTCGAGAGTAGTACTCAACCATCACCAGTCACAGGCAGAATTTCATGGCGACATCGCACTTGTGACGGCGGCTGTAGACCCACCTCATCTAGGTGAACTCATCAGTCAGGGTGAGATTATATTGTTCCCGATCCGAGAGATAATCATTAAGGAGGGGACCAAGAAGATCCGAGTTGACCAACTCGAGTGAACGCAGTGCCCGGGAAGTTGATTCAGGGTAAGTGCAGCAATGCATCTTACCATAAGCACCGGAAATATAGTCGGTTCCGAGTGGCTTCCTGAAGGAAGTCGCATCCAGACCCAAGGGTTGGTTGAATCCGAATGATATTGGATACAATGTCTCTGTCCACATGTTGATGTAGGAAACGATGATGGTCTTTAGAGAGAACACTAGTAACAAATAAACGTACAAATTTAGAGGAAGGAGAGGAGGAAGATGGGGTGTAACGAGAAAAATGACATAGAGGTATGAAGAACGACAATAAGAGCGCCGAGAACAATGACTATGGCAGAGTCAACAGTGCTCAACAGAGAGACCCATCGTGGTGCAAGCATGAGAAAAGAGTAGGCTAAGCTAAAGAACATGGACAAAAGGCACATAAAACATGTACAAGAGGCCAGAAGGAATATCAACATGCACTATCCCGACACATTGGAAAGTCAAAGACGGACTAGGCCTTGTGAAAACGGACCAAATTGAAGCAAAAGACTGAGCAATGAAAAGCTAGTACGGTGATAGGTCATGTGACGGGTGGCTCGGAAGTCAATGTTCTAGTTGCCACTCGCTTCACGAGATGTCGTTGATATAGAGAAACAGGTCACAGAGCACTCAGCCTCTTCCTGATGATCAGCAAAGGACTCCTAACAATGAAAAACAGCACAAATATGTGAATCATCAAGCCAGTCACAACTATTAGTTCCATCCTCATCACAAACCTGATGAGGATGGAACAGAAGCATCACCAAGGACAGTGAACACAACAAGAGAAGCTATCTGTGGACAACCAGGCTATGACAACATACTTGCACCTTCTCAAGTACACAATGCTAGAAGCTAGCGCAGTTCCATCATTGCCCGGTTCCATGGATCCTGATAATCATTGCCGCCTAGGGAAGTGACAATGCCCGTTGTTGTCGTGATCAAGAAGTGACCCGCTTGCGTGTGACCGGAGGACATTCGGTTCCTATGAAATGCGTGCATGATCCTTTTCCAATCAAGGGAATTTTGGCACTCCATGTAATTGTTGGTTGCTCCATAGTTGTTGTAGTAAAAGGGTGTCTAATACTAGTTCTCTCGGGCTGCTGCTATTGCTGGAGCTCCTTGCTAATTTTCTTCTTTTTCTTCTCTTCTTACGTGGCCGTTGCAATGTCCCGAGGTTAGCCTTTTGGGATAGAGGATGAAGAGGAGGAAGTGCTAGAGGTGGGACTTGTGAAATAGAACAGAGGCGTCAGAGGAGTCACATTCATTGCTACAAAAAGCAAATTCTATTGATGGACAACAGTGACCTCGTGAACTGATGCCACCTGGAGAAAGTAGCAATGAGTCCAAGGAAGCAGCTATAGTGACTCAGACAGCTTGGAGGGGGCCACCCAGTTGAATCCCGTGAACAACTTCAAACAGTCCAGATATACCCATTTTACAATGGCATTAGTTGTGTGCAATTATGTCGCGCCATCAGTCTCAAGACACATGTAAAGGCGCATTGTGTACCTCCTATAGTCAGCCGCAAGCTCTGTGGGACCCTGGTGGAGGGAGTCAAATTCACGCAGTCGAGCCGCCCTTGTGGCGCGGATCTCCGCAATAGTGTCAAAGGCTATCTCCCAGCCCTAGTGCATGTCTGCTCCAGTCCCGGCGCCCGCCTCGCCCAGGAGGTGGCAAAAGATACCCATGGTCTACCGTGGCATGGCGTATAGAATACCACACATCAATCTCCTTGTGTTTTTTTACGCGGTGAGCATTGCGTGTCTGGTATTGACTGTGGTAGTAGGGCCATGCACCCTCGGAGATGGCCCATGCCTAAAACGGGATCTCCCAGCAGTCAAAGCCCTTGTGGTTATCGTAGTAAGGTGGAGGTGTCTAAAAGTCCTTCTGTCAATGCTCCGTGGAGGAGGGTGACCTCAGGCTTGGGAGATGGTCCACAAGGTACAGAGAGACCACCAACAAGAGAAACACTGCCAAAAGTGAATTATTTTGAATGACACCGTGAAGGTGGTGAATCAAGGCTGGGATCCCATACGTAGCTCATGGATGTGCTCCTAAAGGACGTGAATCTCATCCTTACGTGCGCCCTCCATCTCCTCCCATCCCGTAACTGAACTTTTGATCAGGGATGGTGAGGCCATGGAATTCGATAGGACGTAGAATGCCAAAGAGATGATAGATCTCCAGCGGCTCCTCTCGACATTTGTTGTGAGGCTTCTGAACATCCACCCAGTAAGTTTGTGATATCCTATAGTGCGTCATTTTGACGCTGGTGCTGGTGGTGCATCTCATCCTGCACCTCACAAAGCTTGTCAATTATGAGTAACTGTGATTGTGGGCCCATGACACCCAAGGATGAAGGTGAAGAGGGGTCTACTAGTCCCTTACCGTTGTCACTGACCGACGTCATGGGCCGATTAGTATGGGTGCAAACGTGAGAACTGTCTGAATGGAAAACCGTCAGTGTTTGTCAAAGAGTTAGAAAACTGGAAAACAATAGCATTTGACCCCAAGAGTTCAAACGTCAGCACTGCTAATGATGACATTGGCAAAAACTTGCCTGCACAAAATTTTAGTCATACAACCTTGTCATCCACTGCTCATGACTGAATAGCTCTTGCATAATAGATGTACATCTCTTACGCAATTGTGTAGTGGTAATACTTCAATACATTATTTCATAGCTTTTGTACCATGGAAGGTATTAGTTGCAATTGCTGCTGCCGTGAAGTTGTTGATGTTGTACCCGCTGTTGCTCCTATTATGCTATTTCAACTACTACTATAGGTGTACTACTGCTGTTGCTGCTGCTATTATTTCTACGCTCTGTAGCAGCTACAAGACTCTTGTTGTATTGCTATTACATTCGTTACAACCTATGCTACTCTTGCTCCTCACATCTGTTGTTGCCCCTGTTGCTGCTTACTGATGCCACTACTCGCTGTTGCTGACCGCAGCCGCCATTGAGAGCTCTACTCCAAGCCATTTCTCCTCTATTTTGGTGCCAGGGGTCATAGCCAGGCAAGCTGTTATTGCTACGTGATGCTTCCACTGCAGCTCGGTTTGGCTACAATGACTCCTCACTTTTGAGGCTGCGAGTGCTACTGCAAGGGCGGTAACTCACACTTCCTGTGCTTGTAGTACCGCTCACTCTAGCATTTTCGTGACAATACCGCTACTGGTGATGTCCGGGCGACATCTCTGCCACCAGCGTCCATTGCGGTGGGTCCTAGGATAGATCTACTATGATGAATATTACTACCGCTGTGAATGTTGTGTTTCTATTGCATACCTTAACAAGAAAGGCCTCGTTGCTTTGATACCATGAGAAACTACTAGGAAGCATCCTTGCCTTGCTATTGCTGATGTGGCAACACTGTCCAGTCATCTGATGCACTATCAAGTAAGCAGGTGCAAGTAACAGCAAGAGTTAGGCTAGGGAGACATGCAAAGTCTCATAAGCTCCAAAAGCTTTGTAATGCAGAGAGGAGTTTCAACTAAAGAGCATACAACATGAATTCCTGTTGCGGCGCATAGCGGGTGAGGCACGTAGTACTGGTCCAGTTTTAGCACTAAAACTGGATCAAAATCAATGCCATTAACTCCATGCACATTCATCCAATCATAACACCGTCTAAACCTATAGATACAAAACCTCAAGCCAAAGGCTATGACTGGTCACACACACAAGTTACCATCAATCACTGGACACACAATGCAAAACATGCAAATCTGGCTCAATAGCGGGTCTGCCCAAAAAAACAAAGGTGACTGCAGAAAGGCTGCAGAGCACCCCAACAAGCACCCAGGACGCAGTGGTAGCTTTCTGGCTGCTGCTGCTGGGTGGAGCCACCACCCATATATGCTTCGACGCCTGTTGGGTCCACGTTAGGGATCTACATGAGCATGGACAGGACAGAGTGTTCTCTGTAAGGTATACAAACAGACTAGGACGGCTCAAATCACAACGGCAAGGTCCCAAGCAAGCACCTCACATTGATTGTCTGGTCAATTGGTGTTTCTACTATAGCTCGTTTCCTCCCACGATATCTTTGCTTTGTCTAAGTAAGAAACTTCAATACATGGCTTGTTACTGTGCATGCAAGTGCAAGTCTCCCGCATGTATTCCCCTCACATTCTCCTCTTCCTTCTTTGTCTAGATTGAGAAGGGACGATGTAGCAAAAACGCACAGTAGTTAAAAGTGGCCACTCTTCCAAGTGGTGGTACTCTGCATGGTACCCCATCATTAATGGTATTTTTCCTATCAACCTGAATAAATGATTCACAAGTGAAGAGGACAGGAAAATGGTAATTCAATGTTGCATGTCTTGTGGTATTGTTGTGCTAACGTCAGTAGTTAACTGCCTGAAATCTTGTGATATTCCTTCGAGGGGTTTGTTGCGGTTGTTCATGGGATTCAAGAGGGGCCTATGAGCTCATGTGTGGAGTTCTCATACTCTTGAGAAGTTGGGACCTGCCAAGCCTCACTGGAAAGGAGCCCTGTACGAGCCAGCATAGAAAAGGCCACAAACCATGTGTGAAAAAGAGGGAGAGTAGTCGCTGGTATTTGGGGTGTTTTGGGGCTAAACAAGGACAAAGAATTGTTTTGATTCCATGAATGATTTTCGACATCCATCCGGATACATATTTGTCTTGGTTTTTTTCTTTAGATGTTGTAGCCTGCGAAAAAAGACTACCATGTCTGATATGGCCCTCATCGCCCATGCATCACACCCTTGAATCAAAAGGGTCATACCTTTAATTGGGATGTCACAGTGATTGGCTAAAACATTGGAAAAGGCAGCAAGCATATGCTGGCTGACAGATGGAACATGTTCCTTGACAGTCCCAAATGTTTCCTTCCTCAATATTTTGAGCACATTCCTCACATCCTTCGTATCCTCACCCACCATGGTACTATCCACAAAGACCTCATTAAGAAAAAGCAACATTAATTTATTCAAGTATGGCCTCAAAATATTTTTCATTTCTGCCATGAAGGTGGTCAGGACATTGGTCAAGACAAAAGTCACTACAATAAAGTTGTGGTGGTAGCAGGTGTGGTAGGCCAGCTTTTCCACGTCGTTTGATGTGATGTGAATATAGTGGAAGCCAGATTGAAGGTCCATCTTTGAGAGGCACAAATACCGTCGAGCTGATGGAGGAGCTCCTTGACTTGTGGAAGTAGATACTAGCTCTTGATACTAACTTCATTCATATCCAATAATCCATGCAGGCGTGTAGCTATCCCATTTTCTTTACACAAGCAGCACTGGCATCGCAGGTAGAAATAACAAGGGACAAATGAAGACTTGTCCAGTCACCTTGACCAGCTATTTCTTGAGCTTTAGTCATGCGTTTCTCATGTGGTGCATTGTAAAAATAGACGGGAACAATACATGTTTGAGGTTAGTGTGGTGGTCCACATCCAGCTTCAGTGGAAAACCCACCAGAAGGATGTATAGGAATACCTCCTCTAAAAACATTGGATAAAGCTCGTTAGGTACTACAACAATTTTTCTTTGTGTCCTTGGTTTCTCGCTATTCTCCTCATGCATTACGCCATGCATCCTATCCGCTGGTTTACCAAGGATGTTCTCCATGTTTTGCGTAAGAGACAAGTAAATATACTCAGTTTGCCTCGTCAAGCACTTCAATGTGATAGCTTGAGCATCATCAGAGCTGATGACTCCTTTCACAAAGCTGACTATTGCAATGATTCCTCTTCTAATCCTCCTCCTCAGAGGCCTCTCACTTAGACCGCATAACCAGATGATACAACATATCTCCAAAATTTAATGAGATGGCAGGATTCTATTGGTAGGATTTCATTTATGGGGAAGGTCACGTGAAAAGACCACATCGTAATCCTTTGTCAAACATTTTTTGTACATAGTTTGTATGCAACTCTTTTTCATAATAGTGGAGATGGAACAAGTCAGGGACCCTACCTCGGTGGTGTTGCCTACTTGTCAAGAAATTCTTGCAGTACGGTCCCGACATTGGTTTGATATTCTCTAGTGGTTCATGTCTTTTGTTTTGGGCGAATCTGAGACTGAGCGCGAGCTTTCTGGTTGCATCACGCTATGTGAGCAGACATTTAGAGTCAGTCAGTTTTCGAAGGGAATAACAAAATTTTGTGTTAGATTTTGTACATGGACATGATGTGAACATTTATAGGGCTAGACATGAGTTTTTTAATGCACCAAACCGTGCACAATTTGGCCAAGCGTAGCGCAAGTTACGCTTGCCAAAGTGCAGGTCTCACCACCACACAAATGCCTAACGACCCCATGGTACGCACATGCTGTGGCGCCTTTCTTCACGTGCAAAGCGCCTTTCCCAAGGTGTAGATCCCATTGCACGTGATATAGGGGTCCTCTGCACTGTTGGTGATGGGTGTGACAAGGTTTGAAACATGTCTGTGGACCTGCAGTCAAAAATTTGATGAAGTCCCCCACAAACACAATGTACTGCTAAGTTTTGGACGCCGAGCCTGGATTTTGACTAAGTTCCCCGGTAACAACCTGTACTTCTGGATCCGGTGGGTATTATCTACCAGACGCCTCCGCAGTCTTCCGGAAC
>SZWC01005319.1:145298-157414 GCA_023375785.1 Penium margaritaceum
CCTGCAGTCAAAAATTTGATGAAGTCCCCCACAAACACAATGTACTGCTAAGTTTTGGACGCCGAGCCTGGATTTTGACTAAGTTCCCCGGTAACAACCTGTACTTCTGGATCCGGTGGGTATTATCTACCAGACGCCTCCGCAGTCTTCCGGAACGAAATCTCCAGCTGGGCATTTTGTTTCTCAGTCCGGTCGATTAATCACCGGAAGCCAAGACGGGGCCGGCTCCAAGTGTCGTCGCACACACCTCAACTTTGGAAGCTCATATCTCCCTCGTTTCTTGTCCGATCCTGGTGAAATAACTTCCAACAGATTCAGTAAATCGTACAATTTCAGGGTCAATCCTTAATTTCAGGATTGGAGCAATCCTCGAGCCACTAGATGCAACTGCGAGGATTTTCCTCTCTCCTATGGCTCGTCGACACCTCCCAACACGTCACTTGGAATGCGGAGGGGCAGATTTTCAACACTACTTGTCTGGTATTTTGTTTCTCACTTGTGAACACAATTCATGCTTTCAAAACTGTAGTTCCTACCATAATCTAGCAAACTTCCCACCTTCCCCTTGGTGTCCTACACTCATGCATCCAAGGGAAGTACGTGCTAGTTTTTCTTACAATCCAAATCCCATGCCTTGACCTTTGATGCAACATTATGTATAGCAAGGTATTCAGGAAGAGAGCCATTCCATGATGTAGAGTAGAACCAAGTGCAACATCATCTACTACCAGCTCTCCTTGGTTTTCCACTATTGTTTTTCTTTTTCGTCGCTTCCTACTAGCAGCAACCGGGAACAATGGAGATGGTTACCATCAGTGCAACTTTAATGGCAATCATGTAAATCTTCTTATACAATGGATCAATGTGACGGTTGTTTGTATTGCACAACACTTGTTGCAAATGTTTTCTACTCCGTCCATGTGTGTAACAGAATGCATCTTTGGGCCACCAATCCAGCACTCCACCGCCGAAGGAATTATGGCACATTCGTGGAAAACCAAGTACAAGCCAACCATGCTCATGGTGGTGAGATACAACTCCATTTGGAGCATCGTACTGTGGTGATGCGGTTTATTATTTGATATAACAAACAGCTAAGGCGTGCATGAGGCCATAAAATCGACTTAAACTGCATTTTTGGGAGCAGCTATCATTGTCTTCATTCATGCACGCTTTGATAGCTCCAAACAAAGATATATTTTTTCTTCTCCTCAAACAGATTCATCATAGCATCTATGTTTGTGAGGATGTTGCAATGCCGATGTTGCTCCATTGCCTTCTCTTCAATCATGTATTCTAGTGGAAAGGTGCCAATTAAGGTCATCATGATGTCTAGGACAACGATTGTCTAAGTAGTCCTTAAATTCCCATTTTTCATTCATGTGTGTAGCTGGTATTGAGCTTGGATCCATTATTAAAAGAATCAGAAGTCATTATTGTAGTTGAACACAAAGAGGAATCCATTCGCCAAGTACATAAGGTCGTTCCATTGTGAACACTACATTGAAAGTTTTAGGAGACTTCATGAAAACGACCCCGAAGCCACTTGTAAGTTTAAATACACCACCAGTCATATATTCTCACCGAGATTTCTTTTAAAAACTTTAGAATGGTTGCAGGGTCAAAGAACTGATGTAAGGGATGCAATCTACACAACGATGACATGAGGACAAAGAGAAAGGGGCTTCAAGAGATGGCACAACCAGACTCATAAATGTACGTCATGTGTAACGTGTTCTTGAAGGTACATCAACACTGGATAAAAAAAGAAATCAGCTTTTTTCCTTTGGGCTTCAAATACATTACATAAAATGGATTTTTTTTTCATCACACATTGCCTTTATAAATGTTCAGAAACATGATGATGTGCCAAAACCCTAAAAAACACTAGGGTGACAAGCCCGGCATAGTACTTAGACAAAACAATTGATGTTTTTACTAAGCAAGTCTACACATCTACTTCTTGTGTGATGGTAGTATAAGGGATGGGGGAAGATGGTGTGTATTAGATAGATGAAGGAAAGATAAGGTATCCTCCTCTTATGACATTATCTTAAGTCTAGCGTTGTCAATGTATCTTGTGTACGTTATGGGGAAACCATTTATTTTTACAACTGATCATTGGATCTCAAGTACTTAAAAAAATTCCTCAATGATATGTATTTTAGGGCTACAACTAAAACTTGATCATATCCTTGTACAGACCTTATGTATCCAAGAGTAAAACCGTTGAGCCAAGATTTAAAATTTGCTTATTGGGTGCACCTTTCTATTATGTGGGTTTTTTTTTTACATCAGGGGGGCTGCAGTAATTGGCTAGCGATCATGTTGTTATCAGGGGACATTCAACATGGTATGTGATGGGAGGGTTCCAGAAGAGCACAGGAGAGTGAAGGGATGATGCGAAAGGTAGAACTCCACAAAAAAATGGCCTCTCGAGATCTATAAAAGTTTATACCTAGTATCTTAATGAAACAAATTGTGGACTTCACATGCCGATATCATCACAGTGTCCCCTTCCAGCACCCAACCGTTATTTAATGATGATCATTTTCTGTGGATTACAATTTCAACACTCATTCCATAAGTACACTGAATGGAGACATGTTGTGATGTGATTTGTCCTCGTCTGTACATGCAGTTGACTGTGACCAATCGACTATGTCCATGTACGTACAGATCCCTAATGCCGACCGAGCTGGCGTTCGAGCACCGTCGGGTAGTGATCCGCCCATTGGCAGCTGCAAGAGAGCTGCCATAACGTCTTGTAGACTCGCTAGGACACTCTCCCCCGTTTTTTGAAGCGTCGGTGGACTAGCCCCAGAGTTTATTTGCATACTTTTTAGATTTTGTGTCCATTTTTTATGTCAGATTCATACATGTATGCATTTGCTACATCGGGCTTAATACTCTGCATTCGCAACATCGAAATTCTGTTTTTGGATTCACATGCACTGGGTTGTGACCAAAACAGTGGTTTTTGGCTGGACTTCAGGACAAACTGACCTTGTCACGTGCATCACCCACCTTGTGTTGTGGTGGGTATGCAATCTATGAGCTGGATAATTGTTATTTCTCCCTACAAATTTAAGCTATTGAAGCTTACGAGAGTGTACACATTACATTAACCAAATCCTTGCTTTTCAGCTGCAGGAGCATACGGGGACGCCTCACGTCACAACACTCCCCCATGACCCGACTGTACGCATGTCCACATGCATGAAGAACTGACACGGGTGTTCTATGTGATGTTCCACAATCCATGTGCATACATCTCCCACTCTCAGCCAATTTTAGGCAAGGGACAAAGCCCGATAAAAAAAAAGGCCAGCGTAAACTTCCCAGGCACCAATGATTTAACCTAGAGATCATTGAATTTGGTTTTCAAATTTTAACAATTTAATGATCGTTAAGTTTGTTCAAGATTTAATCGGGACCAGTTACTTTGGTGATTCTTTGAAACTCGTTGAAACTGAAGCCCTAATCCTTCAATTCGGCAAACAAGTGCAATAATATCCGCATGTCGTGCTTCACTTCAAACTTTGAACTTTAAACTTTATGCACGCTCTTCTGGCGCGGTCACTTCCTCCACGTCCGATTGACGCGATGAAACCTCGCCTTGGTTTGGGCCAAACCTGATAGACACAGATGTTCCAACGGTCCGAATCATCCGTGTCAATGTACTAAAGATGCTGTCGTGCAAGTACCAAAAAGTGCGATGTCATCTTTTATGTGGAATTGCACCTGTCAGATTCGATGCAACATCTTCCCATACCTCATGGGAATAACGAGGGCATACTACATCACAATAAAATAAAATCCCTCTTCCTAGTCCCTATATGAACATTATATTCCTATATGTTAATGTCTTCTGACATTCAAAGGAAATTATAAAATAGTTTTGGTGAGTGGAATCAATCTGCCAAAAAATCAGATTCGTTCAAACCCGATGACTCTTTCAACAACTAATATTGAATTAAATAATCAGTAAGGTAGTAAGGAAGTCAGGCAACTGCATGTGTGTACCAACCCAGATAGTAGATTTTACTTGTTGCTCCACCAAGTCATGTATAAAGCGATGTTCAATAGTAATGTGCTTTGTGTGTGTGCACAAAACACACTAGAGTTCTCAGCGATGACGTGAGTACTGTGGTTTTCACAGCATAGAACGATGGAAAACATAGAGAGATGCAACTCATGACACAAGGACTGCGGCCACACTACCTCAAAAGCCCCAGCCCCAAGAGCAACATACTCATTTTGCTCATTTATACACTTTGTGCCTCACCTGCGGATAATTTGCATAATGTTTATTGCATTGCTCCCTTTGTCTCCTCACCTCCATCTTCAGCTGCAAGTTTATTTGCCAGTAACGCTCTCTCATCTGGACACTCAACATTTGATGCATTGCCACCTTTACCTTTGTGAGCTCAGACACTACATTCAAGATTAGTTGTACCTAGCCAACACTTGGTCTTGATACAACTTCCAACGAGAATCCATCCAACACCTACTGCCTCTTCTAAGGCAGTAGGTGTTGCAAGATGCATTGCTGCACTTACCTTAAATCAACCTCCCAGCCCTGCACTAATAGAAACTGGTCCACTCAAACCTTCTTGGCCCATTTATAGCCCACTCCTTCTTAGATTGGATTTGATATATCCTTATCCACCTGATAACTTCACTCAGATGTGGTGGGCCCACAACCTCCTCCACAAGATCGATGTTGCTCTAGTAGTACGCATCTGGCTCGTGATGGCTGAGCATCAATCTTGTCATACAGTCCACACCTTTCATTCAAATCATGGCGGTGAGTTATTGGGAAAGAAGGATGCATTTGTTTCTTAGCACAATGGATTTCACAAACTCTCCGTCCTAGATACACTCCAACATCAGATTGTATCCAAGCATTGGAACTGCGTAATGGAGGATGCGGTTCATGCCATGCGATATGAGTGCAGTCTTCTAAGTTCCTTTTCCTTTGAGGATTTCTCCTACATGAGGTAGGTCTTAAACCGCCTGCCACATGGTATTTTATCAATTCATGTCACGTTGAACGAGCTATGGTTCGATGATCCCGGTGACCTTCGTCTAACTTGTGTCTAAGGCTCTCTGGCCTTTGTCTGTGACATGGAGGGCACATGATGGTCCAAGTTCTCGCCTTGGGAATGTATATGTGCATTTTAAGGTCTTTTCACCTGTTCCAAGGCATGGTGTTAGGGCCCTGCTCGCCACAACATTGTTGAGATTTGAGATATCCTATCTTTGAAGCTCTTAATTATCAAGTCATTTCCAACATTCGATTGCTGATAGAAGACCATGTTCCCACTTGTGTGGCTCTCTGGTAGATGGAGTAGGCTAGGCTTGATGTTGGCTCCATCCGTGTACCGTCACCTCTAGTCTGATTTTTGGATGTTGACGACCCAGCCATCATGGTCGTGGATCAATGAACCACTTCCATCCCCACTGGGATACCCGGTCCTATGCCTACGGCAGTCCCCACTTGCACACCTAATCCTATGCATGCATCATTCAACAATGGCACACCCGATCCTATGCCAGCATCAGTTCTCACTGGCACATCTGATTCTGTGCTCACACCAGTCCTCATTGGTACACCTTCTTGTATGGCTATGTCCTCACCTGGTCCTCATCTCTGTAAAGGCCTTTCACTTCCCTTGTGCCCATCCTTGTGCATCCTGCGGCTGTAACCTCTCAACCTGCATGCAATAATATAGCCCTTGGGGTTGCATTTCCATCGCTTGCTCCATATCTCGAGGTAAGCGCCTTGGCCTCGGGCTGCTCCCGTGAGCCCGGTGGTCATCTTCAACCAATATCCTCTTTTGCTATGAGAGTGCCTAGACACCCTGCACAAAATATTGAGATTGGCGAGCCTAGCACAAATGTCCTTTGTCTTGGTGCCTGAGCCAACTAGAATGGGGTGCAAAAAGGGTGTCATCTTAGCCATGAGCAAGGCTCAAATGAGCTCTCATTCTCTTGCGATGTCGTAGCCGGCTTTGTCCTGGTGATATACACGCCTGATGCATGTGTCCTGGCCACCCAGAGCTCCCCCTCAATCGCGCCTGGACCAAAAATATTGAGTATGTGCTCTCGGCGAAGGACACAACTTTATGATGCGCTGCCTATGATGGTAACTCATAGCCATCCGACAGCATGGGTAGTCAACCTTTGGGTTTGATGGAAGGCCGTAAAGACCAAGTGGAAATTTTGCAATAAGGTGATGCCTAGTGGCTTACCGGATCGCTACTACGCTTACTTGATGGCCAATGGGTTCTCAGAGGTCGAGGGTACTGACTTCACTGACACCTTTACACCCGTTGGTTGTAAAACCATGGCTTGTGCTCTGTTTAGCATCGTTTCTCAGCACGGTTGGGAGGAACACTAGATGGATGTGAAGAACGTATTCCTCCATGGTACTCTAAGGGAGGAGATCAACATGGTCCAACCACTGGGATTTGAGGTCAGTGACGAGGGTTGGTGCTTTTGCAAGGCCTTGTTCAACGTCAAGTAGTCATCTTAGTTTTGGACTGAAAATATTATTGGTACACTAACTCGTGTTGGCTACGTGCACGGTGACGCCGATCCGACCTCTGTTCTTTGATGGAAATCTAGGCGCTTTACCGCCATTCTGGTCTATGATGATGACCTCCAGATGGGATCTCCTTGAATGGAGATTGTGAATGAGATCAAGACGGTCCTCCAGGTTGCCTACAGGATGAAGGACCTTGGTCCTTCAGCTATAATTCTTGCAATACAGATCGCGCATGGTGAACCACACATGTTGTGCTTGCATTATAAAGGAGCAAATTTTCAACCTCCTCGGTATAGTGCCTAAAGTCTCCACACCGATCCCATAATGGGCTGGATGCCTTGAAGGTGGATGGCCCAACACAACTAGGAAAAACAGTGGAAGTAACCCTAAACTTACATTTTGTTTGTTTTCTGATGTATTTGACCATAACCACTCAACTTGACAATACTTTCACCGTCAGCATTCTTGCACAATTCTCATAGTGCCTGAGAGAAAGATCAATTCATGCGGCCATGCGACTGGTTCAGTATGTGGTTTCCGCGCCCCACTCCACACTCTAATTTCATCAACAATGTTTGGTGGTGGTGGACGACTACACTTTTGGGCCTGGAGGCTGTCTGGCAAGGACTAGGCATGGAGCTTTGGTGGACGTAAACAGGAAGGAAACTTGCTCCTATTGGGTGGTAGTATTCTATCATGGAGTTATGGCAAGCATGGATGTATTGCATATAGCTCACCAGAGGCAGAGTATGCAGCTGTGTGAGCTGGTTGTACAAAGGTGGTGTGGATGCAGTCCTTCACTTCAAGTTGCTTCAGTTTGTGCCTTCCATCGTTTTGTATTATGCCAACAATAATGTTCTCGCTGATTACTTTGGTACGTTTCATGCATGCATGAAGCCAACTGGGGCTAAACATCACTTTGTGCATGATTTGGTGGAGAGCCATGTGAGATACTTCATCTAGCTTGGCACGGACATGCAACAAACTGACTTCCTTTCCGAGGCATTGGCATGCAGAAAATTCACGGTGGCCATTCGTTCCATCGGGCTTTGCCTCTTGCTGGAGAGTGGCAAAAGAATGGGGTGTGCGCTTATGGGTTTTTAAGCATCTCGTTGCACCCTCCTTGTGACTTTGCATGCATATGAACATGCCAATCATCCGATAATGGGGGAGTGTTGTAATGTTAGCCATCCCCACCTCTACAAACTTTTCACTATGACCACTCAATAGTGTCCACGCACGTGCAGATCCTGATGTAGAACCAACTGGCATGGAGTGCCATCGAGTGGTGATCTATCCACGAGCAGCTGTTGTTCAACTACCACGACATTTTGGGATACCCTCCCCCTTTTGCAGCCTCCATGGTTTTCTGGATGCACAGGCCATAGGCCCGATTAATACATTTTTACATTATGTGTTAAGGGTTGATTCCAGATACATACATGTATGGGATCATTGCATCCAGCTTGAGACTCTACATCTCCAGGTTCAGACAGTTTTGCATTCACGCAAATATGGCAAATTAGTGGGTTTTGGCCGGATTTAGGGCAATTGGAGCGTGCTACTTACATCACCTGCCTTGCACCGCGGTAGGCTTGTATAGTCTGAGCTGTTCGGTTGTTATTTCTATGTGTACAGTGAAGCTATTGAATCTCACGAGACTTTGCACGTCTCCCCTGGCTAAACCCTTGCTGTTCTTGCACCTCTCTTGCACGCTAATCCGTGACCTTAGTGGACCGTGTTGCCATTTCAGCCACTGTCTGCTAAGAAGCCTCTAGGCATCTTCTGAATATGTAAATTGTATTTTCATCACATGTGTGGCACGACAAAAAACCAACTTATCATAGATACATCCACAATCCCATTTGTGAATTCCTACATGTTGTAGTATTGTACGAACCTTTCATTTTTGTCCTCAGGCTATAACCAATGGGAACAGGAGGCGCGGGAAAGGGGGGAGGGAGGGAGGAGGGGGACGATTCATTGAGAATTTGAAGTAAGCACAGAATACATGTATACTTTCCTAACGTTCCACCGGTGGTGGATTTCCTTATGATCTGACACTTTTTTCCATGTAGTATATAGTTAAGATGCTTGGTGACTGGACTTTGTAGTTGGAAGAGACTCCTCCTCTCTCTGCCTTGCGGAAGAATATATTACTCTGAGATTGCATGCGTTATATTTTGTTGAAGAGGGGTGGGGTAGGTGGAAATGGTTTTCACCACATGTGTTTGGGTGCGTTATGTCCCATGTTCACAGCAAATTTGGTGAAATAACCTAGAAAATATATTCTGGATGATATTCAGTGGATAATCATGTAGTCAAGTGAATGTTTCTCAAAGTGATGGTCTATCCTTGAAGAGGATTAAACAAAAAAAAGAGTTGGAGGTGGTGAGCAAGAGGTTGGAGTGTTGGAAATTGGAGGAGGAAGAANACTCCTCCTCTCTCTGCCTTGCGGAAGAATATATTACTCTGAGATTGCATGCGTTATATTTTGTTGAAGAGGGGTGGGGTAGGTGGAAATGGTTTTCACCACATGTGTTTGGGTGCGTTATGTCCCATGTTCACAGAAAATTTGGTGAAATAACCTAGAAAATATATTCTGGATGATATTCAGTGGATAATCATGTAGTCAAGTGAATGTTTCTCAAATTGATGGTCTATCATTGAAGAGGATTAAACAAAAAAAAGAGTTGGAGGTGGTGAGCAAGAGGTTGGAGTGTTGGAAATTGGAGGAGGAAGAATTCAAGTGTTTCAATATGGGGGAATATTGGGAGGATCGGAATGGAGGGAAATGGATTGCTCTCCACGCCTCCGCCATGGCTCAAGCCGCCCAGCAACTGCGAAGGCGCCTTGACTATCGCCCCCCCCTTAGTAGGGCTCTCACTAGTTCCTTTAGTATCTAGGTGCATACTCTCCTTGTAGTTTGCTTCTGCTATCATCTATCAATCATCATTCAAAGCTTTCCACTTTCCATCCCGTCGTGCCGCTTTCCAAATTGCCTTTCCTTTGTTTGACTTTACTCGGTCGCTTCACTCACTCGATGATCCTCATACTCGCCCGTACTAGGCGGCTGAGGCTCGGCCCCCCGCCTTGCGCGCTCCCTACTGCTGTGGCAAGCTTCCTCAATATCACAAGTTCAAGGCCCAAATTCAGCTCAGCTTCATCTGTCCTCTTCAACACTGTTGTGCCCACACCGTTGGTGCTACACCCATGCCTCGTTTCTGCCGCGACGCTGCGGAACACCGCCCGCGCCTTGGTCTGCACTTCGAGTTTACTCACGGTTTTGCTTCTTGTACTACATTGTTATCTTGGTTATCAGCTCCCTGTCAGTTCCCTGTTTCACTCCGCAACTGTAGTTGCTTGTCGTCAGTACTCGGCACTCTCACTACCGTCAGCGTGACGTCAGTATTCCGTAGCTTTGTCGTTGCTTCCGTCTATTGTCCAACCTGCATTCCTGCTACTGTCGTGCCCTCACACCCTCCAGCAAAACATTGACACGATCCCCATACACAACGGGACTCCGGGCTCCTGCTGAGTCTCACTTCTGCGAGGCCGAGGAGGAGCCCGGGCAATGAGGAAAATGGAACAAATAATCACATTTTTTTAACCTGGGTCGAATTTACTACCCAAATTGTTGACGTCGAGAGATATGTGTTTGCAGTCATGACAGTCATATGGCACTTTAAGGTCTGCGTACTCATCTAGCTGTTGGTACGGGAAATGAATACTGAGTCGTCAAACACTAGACCATGGTTTTTGTCAGGTATAACGTGAGTACAAAAAGTGAATCCTTCCAGTTTTTTCCTATGTTTAAGCATGCAAAGACACTCTCGTGTATATGAATTGACATCAAAGTAAAACTATGATGTACGCTCCGCGAAGGTATCATGAAACTTGTGAGTGTATATACTAAATGTGTACATTGGATGAAGAGTGTAGTTTTTAGGGGATTTTAACCATAAATGCTCGGCTGTTGAACACGTCCATTTTGAGCAACGAGTAGGACGTCATGGAGGAGGAGCTGCAGATGGCAATGGTTCGCAAGGCAGCTAACCGTGTTTTCTACACGGGCATCATTTAGCATTTGAGTGTGTGTTGGGCTTGGAAAGAGTTTGGACAGTCGTGCGCGCATGCCTTCGGAGTGCTACTCGAAGGGGGACAGCCACAGGAGCTGTTTGTGACATCGGGCCGACGAAATGGCATTCCGTCATGCCTACAATAACACGATTCTTGGTGTCAACCCAGGCACACTTTGGAGGAGGTCATCTGGATGCAGTCGGGTCCACGACGTGGGGGAGGAAGGCCACAGAGCAGGTGGAAGGGCCACAACGAGCGACGCAAAGCCACCAACATCTGCCACCGTTGTGGCCTAAGTGACCACACCATCACAAGGTGCACTAACCCAGTGGGCATGGTAGCAATAGCGACAGTAGTAGAAACTACGTTGCAGAGGCGGCTGGAGCGAGCGGAAGCAGCTGTGTGTGCGGAGTCGTATGCCGAGCGTTGGCCTCTGACTGGCACCCGGACAGGAGCTGAGGTAGCCAGGTAACACGTAGCCGGCATAGTACGGAGCGTCGTGTACTTAGCTCGTGACCTAGTCCATGGGGTCAGATTCTGTGCGTTCAGGTGTTTACTCTCTTGTACGCCAATTAGTTACACGATATCAGTTTGGGACAAAACATCTCCTCTATGCCCAGTCCATTGTATAAGATGTCGTTGCTAGTCATCCTAATTGTTCTCTGTGACTAAGTTAGAGAACACACCAAAGCCACCTCTACCATGGACTGCCCAACACATCGTGAGCTCTCGTTTGTGATTGGTTTTAGAATTGGAGCCAATGCAACATACTTGGCTACAAAGCAGTGGTTAGGCAACAAGCCGGCACAAATCATTAAGATGTACATGTGTACATGCCACAAAGGACAAATGATGGAGGACACCATGGCAGATGAAGACGTGTGTACGAGGGAAGTAGTGGATCTCATCAACGGCAGAGGTGACATTGAGATATTCTAAGATGCTATTCAAGAAGGTACAGTGGAGGCGTGCTTTGCCCGGGCTTATGGCCTTCCTATGCTAGGATGTCAGGTTGGTCGCCTCTGCCCTGCCTATGAGGTGATGGCTTGGATATTTCCATTGCTACCTTCCTTCCAAAGTTGGCTAGTCAGTGGGCTATCAGGGCATTACATGGATACGTGGGTTGGTTGCAATTGCAAGGCTATCAGTGATGACTTCGAAGCATGTGAAATGTACTTACCAAGTTCACCCTTGAACAAAGCGCGTATTTGGTCTTGCTAGGATCTGGTGTTGCGAAATTTAGACAAAGGGTGACCACGCTTTGTGAAACATGGTCCAAAGTGGGTGCAGCACGAGCAAGAACTGTAGAAAATATTCGGAAAGACCATGGGGTTATATGTGCGACATGGTGATTGGATGCATATGCACCCACGGCTGCTAATCATCAGTGGCATACAATGGAGTCCCCGTTGGACCTTGCATACCCATTATCCAGCACATGGTGTGTGGATTGGGTGGTGCACATTCATACATGGCGTCCCAC
>SZWC01005320.1:36745-47925 GCA_023375785.1 Penium margaritaceum
AAGGCCCTGGTAAGACATTTGCCCGATGCTACCCACACCTATTGTGCGTGGCATCTCTGCCAAAATGTGCAGGAGAAGTTTGGGAAAAAGGCGGCCTACTGGGCATGGAAGTGCGCACAGGCACTGACCCACGACCAGTTTCATCGGGCAGCACGTCACCTACGGGCAGTGGGCGAACGTGCCACGGACTATCTCATCCTAGGCTGGGACGGACAGGGAGGCATACCTCTTCAGAATTGGACCTCCTACATGTGCCCTGTGCCTCCGGGGGAGCACATCACCAACAATGCTTTAGAGTGGCTCAACGCCCGCCTGAGGAGCCTCTGAAAACTCTACCCCTTCTACTGTTTCCTGCAAGTGTACTACTTTGTGCAGGGC
Organism: Penium margaritaceum; assembly: GCA_023375785.1. Classification (NCBI taxonomy): domain Eukaryota; kingdom Viridiplantae; phylum Streptophyta; class Zygnematophyceae; order Desmidiales; family Peniaceae; genus Penium; species Penium margaritaceum. The sequence continues at coordinate 37,124 of SZWC01005320.1, forward strand.
ATCATGGCGTAGTGCCATGAACAGATAACCAAGTGCAATGAGACTCTTGCCCCTCCTTCGGCGAGACGCCTGCTTCACAGCTTTGCAGTTGCACGTGACTACGACGTCATCATCAAGAGTCTGTCATTGGCAGTGGTTCGTGGCCCAACAAACGTACGCCGGCACGTGGACCTTGCCATGGGGAGCTGTGAGTATCGCACGTGAGCCGCGGACAGACGGTGGAGTATTTGAGCCTCATCTACGGCAACCCTATGTCCTCACTCTCCTCTGCCAGACTGAACCAACCTGCGCCGCCTGGTTGGGGCCAACCAGGTCCGCGGCGTGGCCGTGGTCGTCCCAGGAGTGCCCGCATGGAGCGTGCGCCGCTCCAGAAACAAAACATCATCTGCCCGAAGTGTGGCCGTAAGGGGCACACGAAGAAGAGGTGTCCAAACCTTGCTACACCTCGGCCTCACGAAGCTGCAGCTGCGCTGAGAGTAGAACGAGAGGCAGCAGCAGGAGGAGGACCTGGTCGAGCTGAGACAGATCAAGGGGCAGGGCGAGAAGAAGGGGCAGCAACGGACGGTAGTGAGGTGTCGGACTACGACCCTGAGGCAGAACCCAGGGGGTCATCTACGGACGACGAGGTTGGTGAGGTGGCCGTGGATGACTTCGACGAAAACGTGTTTGATAGTGGCAGTGAGGACTCCCTGGGGTATGCGGCAGAGCCGGAGACCGGACTGCTGACACAGGAAGAGCACGACACTGAAGTTGCCAGGGTGATGGAGGAGCATGGTGGACTGGAGGAACATGGAGAGGGTGATGCAGGAGAAGAGGCGGAAGAAGATGACGCGGATGATGAGGCAGATGAACATGCCCGGGGCCACAAAATAAGAGTCATGGATGCACTTGGGCTTTAAGGTAAGAGTTTCCAATAGTATTGTGTGTATTTTGTTGTACAAATGTTCATTTCATGGACACACCAACATCCATTTCTTAACAACATGTTCATGTCACTGTGCAGGCGTAGATCGGAGCATTCCATCACCGCATGGCCAATTTTGGAAGCAAGTGTACAAGCCCTGGATTCACGGTGTGCTCCGCATGGGCAGTGGGCGGCCAGAGTCTGTGTAGAACATAGTAGTGCGCTTGTGTTAGGCGTGGTTGTGATTCCTAGTCCTGTGGTTCCTGTCAATCGTGTTCCCACATTTGCTTTGAATAAGCTACCCCAGTCCATGTTCTTGCAATGGTGAAAACGGAAGTGCACTTATGCGTGAAGCTAAACTTGTTGCATTAGAGTACCAAGGAAGACATGTCATTTCATTTAGTGTGACTACCGCGATCCATGCTTCCTTGCAATGTATAAAAGAAGGGATGAAAGTCATTTGTACTTCTCTCCAATATTTCCAGTCTTTGTCAATGGAGTGCACTCTTTTCCCAACGGCACTACCTATGGTGACTTCATTTCTTTGTGGAGCTGGAACATGTTATATGATGTCGAGGTTGTACATGGAATGGAGACGTTTGCAGGTCAGGTTGTACTACAGCACGTGCCCTGAATCCATTGACATGGGTGCTCTTTCGGAATACACCCCGGAAGAAGTCTTCTATGATGCTGTTGAAGACCTTGACAACGGGACGGTCATTAATCCTGTTCGTGCACAGGCTTCTGGCAGTGCGGTGCGCTTGTGCCCCATGTGCTACATCATTGGGTGGATCCACACTCTACCCCCACCAGTGCAGCGGTGGATAGTGAATGGCAAACCTGGTCCTTTCGAGTAATGTGCTCTATGCATGAAGTGGTCTTGCTAACGTCATCGAAACCTTTGGTTCATTCCGTCATTTGATGGTGGAAGACCGGGATTTCTTTTTCTCATGCTCGCAATGTGAAAGGAAAGCATGCAAATGTGGTCCAAAACATATGGAATGAATACATGGCGTACCACATTGTCTAAATATGTGAGGTATCTGTCATATGAGTTGAAATAGAGGGTGTGGAAAATACGAACATACCCTATCATTAAGGTACAAATTTTCATGACAAAACAACACATGTACCCGGTCCTTCACCGCCCGAAGTGGTCATAGTCCTGTGCACCATAAGGGATCTGGATGGACCTATGGCTGCTAGTGTGGTGGGCACCACATAGGACGGCAATGTGGGAGCTTCACACACCTGATGTGGCACATGTTTGAGCTTCAATCTTTAGTCTATTTGACAATGATCCACTGTTTTTCGTATTCAGCAGCACACATTGCATGAATATGTGAGGTATCTGTCATATGAGTTCAAAAGAGGGTCTGAAAAATACGAGAATACCCTGTACTTGAGGTACAAAATGTCATGAGAAAATAGCACATGTAATCGGTCCTACACCGCCCGAAGAGATCATAGTCTTGCGCACCATAAGGGATTCAGATTGACCCATGGTTGCCACTGTGGGCACCACATAGGACGGCGATGTGGCAGCTTCACACACACACTGTGACACATGTGGTAGCTTCTATGGTTAGTCTATTTGACAATGATCCGCTGTATTTCGTATTGTGCAGCACACATTGCATAAGTATGTGAGGTTTCTGTCATATGCGTTAAAAAATTTGGTCTGAAAAGTACGAGATTACCCTGTACTAGAGGTACAAAAATTCATGAAAAGATAGCCCATGTACCCGGTCGTACACTGCCCGAAGTGGTCATAGTCTTGCGCACCATAATGGATCCAGATGGACCCATGGTTGTCAATGTGGTGGGCACCAGATAGGACGGCAATGTGGCAGCTTCACACTCACGATGTGGCACATGTCGAATGGATCACTTGGCAGGGGGCCCAAATTCGTCAAGTCCCAGAGGCTCTTGATGTTGTTCCACATGACCCATGCATCAAACTGGTCCATATGGGGTCGTGGAAGAAGAATTTCTCCCCATGGGCCAAATCGAGGAGCATCTAGTCCTCCATCCCACAATTGGAGCAGCGGCATCGGACGACCTTGCAGCTTCAGCGGATCCAAAGGAGACATCTTTCCACATGAAAATAGTGTAGGAGAAGTAGAATATGCAAAAATTGTGACTTATGAAGTTGACAAGGAGCCGTGGTTCAGCATTCAAACGCGTCCCGTTCAGTCTTTGTCCTGTCAAAAGTTTCCCGGTTTACATTCTCGTACCCTTTCCAGTACGTCACATGAAAATGGGTCGTTGTCATCGGCGAGGTGGCGGTTGGCATACTGCCTTGTCAATGAGGCTGACGAGGATCTCCTCAAGTGTCACTAGCGACCCAGTGTTCTTCGTCGGCAACATATCCGATGACACGTGTGTAATGCCTCCACGCACGTGTAGCATTCATTCATGCAAATGGTGCACAAACAAAGAACTATATGCGTCAAACCTAGGTCTGAGAGGACATGGTTTGTGCACAATACTTTTCCCACAACCTGCGTCTTCCGCACCTCCCCCGGAGGTTTGGCGTCGTACGTGTGCTTGGGCACAAGGATTCCACTTCGTTACTATTCACGTTTGAGTGAACACTACACGGGCTACGGAGCTATTAACCTCTCTCGATTACCGGATGAGTAATGTTTTTCACCGTGTGGGCGTCTGGTTGCTTTCTTGCTCGGTGTTGATACGTGTGTTATTTCCCCTACGGCCTAATTCCGCTATACCCACGGTTTGGGCTTTCGAATTTTCTCGTGGCCATTTCTCGCATTTTTTTGATACGGTACTCACTTTACATAAAAGATGCGTGTTGTACCCACTTTTCTCGAAGCGCCTCAAATCATGCATGCCGCACCCACTGTTGGAAACAAATTCACGCTGTACCCAATTTTCTCGAAGCGCCCCCATATGTTTTTTTGGCACAGTGGACGTCCGAAGTATTTGTTTTAAATAGTGGCCCTCAGAAGTTTTATGTACATTTTGTGGACGTTACACGTATTTCCCTGCCAAAGTGGCCCTCCCAGTCTTTGTGCGAAAACTAGGTACGACGTTCTTTAGTTGCAAGGACAGTGGATATGCGGCAAGTGTACCCTATTTCCTACGGTCCATTGATACCTGCGTTATTTTTCACTCAACGACAGGCAAATGAGTTATGTAGTTCTGAAAATTGGGTATATGGTGACCGAACCCTTCAAGGCAAAAACATTTTTAATATGATACAAGAAAATCATGGGACATAGATTGCAATTGATTCATTAAGGGATGATGTTTAGACTTAAAAGCCTTTCACAAACGAGTAAGTCGTGCTCAATCCACTTCATGGTTGCCACGAGAAGGGCACATCCACGTTTTTCCTGGTTCATCAATCCATTGCATTGATGGAAAGGCATTGAAAGAAATATAATGGCCTCGTTGGTGGCTTTCATGCGAATATTAAGTTGAAGGTAGGTGACTTCAAAGTAGGTAGAACCCCGTGTATAAGATTTACGCCAATAAATGTGCAGCCATTTTTCCTTGTAACAGATTTGAAGGAGAGGGGAACAGCGATTGGGAAAGGCATGAGAGAGGACGGAGAATCATCAAAGGGTACTTAAGGATAAGATGGAAGCCCTACAAGGGAGAGCATGCCATTAACTACAACTGAATTCAAGACCTTCCCTCATGCCTTGTGGAGTGCACCCAAGGCTAGGGATGGATTGAAAACAAGAGTTTTATAAAACGTTCATTCATTCCCTCACTTCCAATGAAAATGAAATGTTCAATCAATGGCAACAATCACTGTGTGATAAAAACAATTATGGGACAAAAATATTGAAAACAATAAATCTCGAAGGACCGTTGAAAAGTGACTATGAAAACTAGCGCATCTACCTAGCTAGGGCACATTATGCCACTCACTCATACACTTTGACCAACCAGTCCCTAATTACTCTTCACAACTAATCACAACACAACTCTTCTGAACATCCACGTGCAAAGAACATACATGTATGCAAAACATGCTCATTTCTTTTTTGTGAACTTCAATAGTGTAGATTGTACATGCAAAACATGCACCAAGGTGCCTTGAGCCAAGTCACCTAGAAATTTACATGAGGTACGAATGACATGAAAGAGGCAACCAAATGCTTCGAACAAAGTTGGAAAATCATGTAGAAGGTGATTACAATGATTGGAAGAGGCCTGACTGATGTTCCCGCTTTGTGCTTACCCCGTTTCCACTGTCAAGCTCATCACTAACTGACATGGTCAACCATTGAGGGTCAGCTTGATGCCATTCACAACAATACAAAACTAAGCATTACAATGTTCTATGATCAGGTGGTAGTGGCTTCCATGTTTGTACAAACAAGAGTGAACAACTTGGGACATGCACATGTGTTGAACACACATCCTAGGGACCCTTTCTAATGCAATACATTTAGATCCAAACCAGGCACAAACTCCTCTGAAAGATTCATACTCAGGTCTTTTGGTCAAAAAGCCTACTTGTTGGTGCTTTGTGTCGACCCATGTGATGTCTACTTGACATTCATCTTACACACACACACACACACATACACACACACACACACACACACACACACACACACACACACACACAAACACACACACACACACACATGCACACACACACACACACACACACACACGTACACACACCCACAGACACACACAAACACACACACACACACACATGCACACACACACACACACACACACACACGTACACACACCCACAGACACACACAAACACACACACACACACACAAATTCTGCAACATGCTTTGTATGAGTGCAAAAGACACCCTCATCTCCATTATCTTCACAAGTAGAATGGTTGCAAAGAATCAACATGTTGTAATGGACAGATTGATGTAATGAACAGAGTAAACTGCAAAGATGATAGCATAATCCCATAAAGCTACATGCTCAGTCATGTCAATTGCACGAGCCACCTAATCTTACTTGCTACTTTGCCACGAGATTTTTTCACTCTTACAAAGAAACGTGTAGCAGCTCCAGTACTTACCATTTCAACATCACACATTTTCACTGCTTGTAAATTGTAACAATATCATGGGTAGATTCTCACCAAAGACAAGATAAAAATACCGTGTTTTGTAACGGCTCTGTCTCCAGCTCCTCCTCTTAGGTCGTCGTCTAAGTTTGCAGAATGGCGTTCAGAACTCACTCGAGGGGTTTTCCCCTCCGCGTCACTCTTGGGGCCAACTGTTATCAATGATCCGTGCAAGGAGACTTGAATATTTGAAGGCTACAAAGGTCCATTTTTACCCCCTCCTTTTGGGTCCCAAACGAGTGGGGTATTCCTTCAAAATTGTGAGTTTGCACAATTTGCTTGTAAACAAAACACAAAGTTAGTACCAAAGGAACTCGATTTCCATTTTTGGCGTGACGGCACAAAATCGTAGCGTGCGAGGTTCATCCGGCGATTTTTCATCGGCGCTTGCATTCCCATCAGGCCTCACTCCCTCGCTTTGTATCCCTCGCCTTGCTCACTTGAGGAGGTAGGTAGGAGGGAGTGAGGATGAGGACTCGAGGCCATAAGCCTCGACCCTCGAGGCCTTGCAGCCTTCTGGTCAGCGATCGATCCACCAACTCGATCTGCGGCTGGTGGCTCGCCGGCGGGTGGCCGGCCGGCCACCAATCCGGCCGGCTGCCGATCAGCCAGTAGCCAACGGGTGGCTAGTCACCGGCCATGCCTCGCAATAGCGAGGGGTGGCTCGCGAAAACCTCCTTGCTATCGCGAGGTGGGAGGGCCAAACGACCCTCTTGCTATATTCTGCCCTACTTATTCTGAATTGTCCCGGTTTATGAACAACAACTGAGAGTGCCGAATAGTGAGTTATCAATATTGTGAAAGGAAGTTAATCCTTTCAATCACTAGCTCAATATGAACACGTGCATGGCACTTGGACATAAGTTGCAACTTGTCGGTTAGCACATCTAGCGGCCTCCCCCTTTTATGATGAAGTGTCCACGTGAGAACCACACTGGGCGTCCCAAACCTCCTCTGGTCGCAATCTATGTATGCCGCCTTGCGGGAATATTGTTCAATTTTTCTGTATTCAGGTGGTTCTTCTTGCCACGTGTCAAAGTGTGCCAGCTACTAGCTTACTCTAGTACTTGTTGACCCCCCCTATGGGCAACTGAGATTCGAACTCCCATGAGTTATGTTCGGGTCCATGGGGCCACATCTGGCCCCATGAACGACATATTCCCTAACAACTCACCGGAGTGTGTTCCCTCGGTGGTGGAGTAGGCAAAGTACCTCGTATAGGCCATCCGTAGCAAGGAATGAAGGTGGTGGCTGAACGATTTCCTTTGCCTTGTATAGAGCTAGTAGGCTCACATGAAATACATCATGTATCTTCATACTCGACGGAAACAACAATTGTTATGCCACTGGCTTGATGCGTGCAACGACAAGAAATAGCCCAATCCACTTTGATGGAAGTTTTTGCGCCCCTGGCTACCTCAATTGAAGGTTCTTAGTGCTAGGCATCACTCTTTCACCGATATCAAACGAGACGTCACGGTGACTTTTGTCCACATATGCCTTTGTCATTGCCGAACACCTTCAAGCTGACCCTTTGCCTCTTGTAACAAGGAGTCTATGCGCTTTGCAAAGGCTTGAGCAAAAGGAACCTATCCTCTTGTACTCTCACACTTCACCAATGAAGAGGGCACCAGTGCATGCCGACCACTTTTCAACACGAAGGGTGTTGATTGTATAGACTCGTTCACCGAGTTTTTCGCCGCAAACTTTGCTGGTGCTAGGAATTCGTCCCAAAAATTCATGGTAGGATACACGTACATACAGAGAATTTGCTCAAGAGTGTGATCCATGTACTCTATTTGCTTGTTAGTTTGAGGGTGAAATGCTGTGGATATTTACAACTTGCTGCCAAAGTTCTCGTGCATGTTTTACCAGAACGTACCAGAAAAATTTCTATCTCGATCGGAGATAACGGGCAACGGCAAGCCGTGGTACTTTGCGACACCCTCAAAGAGACGAGCAGTCTCCTCCGTGTTCACATCAATGGTTGTAAAAATGAAGTGTGTCATCTTCCTCAGAAGATCCATTACCACTTGTATTACATCGTGGCCATGGGCCGTGTTTGGAAGACCAGTAATGAAGTTCATGCTGACGCACTCCCATGGAGTACTCGGGATACAAATTTGTTGAGGAGTCCAACATGTGTTTTGTACCTACCTTATTTTGAAGACATGGGTCGCATATCATGCAATACTTATGGATATTGACACTCCACATAGGCCACCAATAGTGGTCCGAGAGTGCCGGTCCGGTTTTTGGAGGTCCCATATGACCCACGAGACCCGCGGGTCGTGGAAATGGGAGATAATCTTTGCTTGAAGGTCTCCTGAGTCCGGCACAACAACTTGTTCTTTGTGCTAGAATATTCTTGCGGCTTCCACCAATCCGTACTTGTCCAAATTTGGAGAGTCTTGAGACCAAGAATCCACAGAATATCCCATCCAGATCCCGTTTACAATACTCTTGTAATGGATAATCTCTTGAAGTGGTTGCTGAAAAGGTGAGGGGGGTCTGGTGCTTGCACATTTCATGTAGCAATAGGCATAAAATACCCATAGTCCTCAGTGATTACTTTAATCTCCACAAGTAGTTGGCTTAGTGGACTGGCCACGTTGATGCGTCCTAGCCGTTGTTCCTATGTGAACGAGAATCGGCTCAGGTATTCCCTCCAACGTGCCTATTGTCTTGACATGTTCAGTTGCGTTTGAAAAAACACCAATGGGTTGTGGTCTCTCACGACCTTCACACCCCCTTTAGCGCCATCGAGGTAGCAATAAAAATCCTGAAAGCGTGTATCACCGTAAGAAGCTCTTGATCCCCAGTCATGTACCGCGACTCTGCAGGGATGAGGTTTTGGCTCCCATATGCAACAAGGTGGACATACTGTATGAGGAATCCTCCAAATCCTACTACCAACACATTATATTGCACCTCCCACAGTTGTGATAGATCCGAGCGTGCTAAGACAGGCGCTGTGGATACAAGCTCTTTGACTTTGAGAAGGACGTTCTCACAGTCAGATTTCCAATCCCAATACAAGTCTTTTTGCCCGAGCCTAGATAGTGGCGCTACAAGGGTTAAATATGTCAAAGACCGGTATGAGAGACAGCTTCCTAGCACTGCTGTCGCTGGTGTGGCAGTACAAGCCAGCCAGCAAACTCACTAGCACACACTGGTGGAGGTGAGAACAGCAAGGGGTTGGCTAGGGACACAAACACAAGTGTCAGAAGCTCCAAATACTGAATTGTGCAAAGAGGAATGACAACTGAGGCCTGGACAACCTAGATAATGTCACGATCCTAGTGGATGTACACACACGCGGCACACAAGGGCGCTATTTTCTAGCAGGACAAACCAGTGGCAAAAACACAGTTTTGGCCAGAACTCCCAGCAGACACGTCGGAACGACGAGTCGTTTGAACCAGGACGACCGCATCAAGAAAATCTACATTCTGATAGGCTATACTCCTATGTTTTATCCCACAACATGAATCTAAAAAACGAGAGTCTTCTGGGTGCCCGTCGCCGCCGGCCGCCGGTCTTCTACCACCGTCGCCAGTCTCAGGGATCTGCACGTGAATGGACATGATCCGAGGGGTCACCGTAAGCCATGTACAACACACACAACAACACTCCCCCATGACTGGAGGGCGAAACACGTCCATTCAAATACAGACACTAGCACTGTACAAAGCAGGAAATGCAGAGTCGCTTCAAGTAGCAAGCACAGCACACGCAAGGTGTCACATGAGGAATCAACCTGCAACAGGGATGGGGCAGAGTCTCACGAAACGAATGGCCGCATGAAACTTCGAACGATCCAGAGCCTTGGTTAGAAAGTCGGTGCACTGCCTGTCACTACGCACGTGGATGACTCAGATCTCACCACGATAAACCAGATCACGCACGAAGTGGTGCTCGACATTGATGTGCTTTGTGCGTGCATGGAACACACCTAAGTTCTTGGCGATGGCCTCCACGCTCATGTTGTCACACTGGAGAACAACGGGGGGAATGGATTGACACAGTTCACACAACAAACAGATGAGCCAGACACATTTTGCTACACCAGTGCCTAGAGCAACATACTTCACCTCAGCAGTGCTGCGTGCGATGCAGCCCTGCTTCCCACTTTGCCAGGACACTGCAGTGCCTCTAATGAGAAAGATGTAGCCAGTGCGGCTCTTGCCATATGGACTCCACACCTAGTCACTGTCTGTGTATCCATCAAGCACAACGGACACCTGATCGCAAAAGCACTGGCCGAAGCGTGCGGTGGACAGGATGTAGCGCACACACTAGACTGCTGCCTCGAGTGTTCGCTGGCGTGGAGCTTGCGAGAACTGGGCGAGCAGGTTGACAGTGAAGGCAATGTCGAGCCGTGTTGTGGTGGCCAAGTTCATGAGCAAGTTGATGACTCGCAGGTACAGGGTCACATCGGCTGGCTCACCTTGGTCAGCTGGGTCATCAACCTTTAGGGAGGCCTGCCCCTCAGGGGTCATGGGCGTGGAGGCCGTGCGGACGGCAGTGAGGAGGTCGGCAAAGCACTCCCCCACAGTCTTTGCATAGCGTCCGTAATGGACACGGAGTGTGCGGCGGACACGGTCGCGCACGATCTCCATCCTAAAAAAGACAGAGGCTTCAAGATCTTTCATCTTGTAGACCGAGGAGAGAACGGCCTTGGCAACGTTCATTGCTCCCAGGCTAGGCGAGGCGATTAGAAGATCGTCCACATAGATGAGGATGGCAGCGAGCAATGCTGGGGATTGTGAGAGGAACAGGGATGGGTTAGCATCACTCTGAACGTACCCG
>SZWC01005320.1:48066-64750 GCA_023375785.1 Penium margaritaceum
ATCTTGTAGACCGAGGAGAGAACGGCCTTGGCAACGTTCATTGCTCCCAGGCTAGGCGAGGCGATTAGAAGATCGTCCACATAGATGAGGATGGCAGCGAGCAATGCTGGGGATTGTGAGAGGAACAGGGATGGGTTAGCATCACTCTGAACGTACCCGACGCGTCTCAGCATGCTGGTGATCTTCTGGTTCTAGCAGCGAGGTGACCGTTCAGGCCGTACAAGGCCTTTTGCAGCCGGTACACGCGACCGGTGCCATCCTCAAAGCTGGGTGGCTGGACCATGTAGATTTCCTCCTCAAGGGCCCTGTTCAGGAACACGTTGTTGACATCCATCTGACGGAGTTCCCAGTCGTATTGTGCCACCTGGCTCAGCAGTGTGAGCGTGGTCGTCATCCGCCCAACAGGGGCAAATGCCTTGGTGTAGTCCACGCCAGGGACCTGAGAGAAACCTTCTGCTATCAAGCGTGCTTTGTAACGCTCCATAGTGTTGTCTGGTTTGAGCTTCTTGCATAGAACCCACTTGGCATTGATGGCCTTGCGGTTCTTTGGCAAGTCCACCAGCTCAAAGACGCCGTGCTCTTGGATGGCATCGAGCTCAATCTGGCAGGCAGCGCACCATTGCTCAGCGTCGGGGGCTGACAAGGCCTCAGGCAGACTGGTGGGGTCGGGAGACAGCACTGGTGCACTGCGTGTAGCCAGGGCATACGTCGCAGAGGGAGAGTTGACCGTCACCATGGACTCAGCAGCGTCACAAGCAAGACTGTGCTCATTAGCAAGTAGTGCTAAACCAGTGGCACAACCAAGGTGAATCTCAGCGAGGCCGCGAGCACTCAAGCCAAGGGCCTTTGTGCCCTGGTCACCGCTGACGACGCTGCGTGTGGGGCGTGGGCGGAGTCGTCCGCCGGGTGCCCGTGTGTAGGGGTCCAACGGGGCAAGAGCAGTGGGTACTGCTGACTCACATGCCGGTGTGGACTGTATGGCAGACTTGCAACTCAAGGCTGGTGTGGCATCAACAATCGGGGACGGGCCCACGGCAGACGCAGGCATGTCCGTGGCCGGAGGCAGGGACAGCTCAGAGCTAGACATGGATGCGGACGTAGGATCCGGCAGAGCCTCAGACGCGGAGGCAGGCGCAGGATCCGGCAGAGCCTCAGACGTGGAGGTAGGCGCAGGATCAGGCTGGGCCTCAGACGCGTAGGTAGGCACAGGACCAGGCAGAGCCTCAGACGCGGAGGCACGCTCGGACGCAGCCTCGGACACGGACGAGAGCGGAGAGTCGGGGGCAAAGGAGTGAGCCACAGATGGGCCGGGGCTGGGGATGCCGGTGGACACAACCTCTAGGGACAGCCCTTGGGGTGTCGGCGACGGAGTGACCGTGCAGGACGGGGGCACTGTGTCAACCGTGCCAGGAGCCTCCCCCACACTACGCGGTCAGGCACACCTAGGGGCATGAGCAGCGTGCAGAGCATGGATACGGGCAAGGTCGCGGAAGGCGAGGTGCTTGAAGAAGAGAGTGTCACGGAACTCCGCGATGCGGCAACGCTTAGGGTCCCAGAACCGCCAGGCCTTTGACCGCGGAGCGACGCCAACGAAGGCGCAGATGCAGCCCCACGGAGAGAGCTTGCTCCACTGCTGCTTTGGTGTGAACCAGATGCAGGCAAGGGAGCCCCGGACACGGGCCAGGCACCAATCCGCGCAACGCCCGTACCACAGCTCGCAGGGCGTGCGGTGACCTAGGAGGTGGCCGTGGGGAATACGGTTCCAGACCCAAGTCATGTATGCCATGCCCTCAAAGGCAAAGGCCTCAGGCATGGCGCCATCGGCGCGCATGGCGCGGACCGCATCCTCCATGGTGCGGTTTCAACGCTCTTAGACACCGTTCTGCTGGGGGGTGGCGGGAGCGGAGAGGTTGTGGAAGACACCAAGATCGATGAAGGAAAGGGCCATGTCACCAAGGTATTCGCCGCCACGGTCTGAGCAAAAGGTCTGAAGGCGCTGGGAGACAGGCACTCGCCCATGACCAGCCAAATGCGGACTGCAATGGCTGCATCGTTCTTTTGATGCAGACTGTAGACCCAGCGCATGTGGGCGAAGTCATCAGTCAACGTCAGGATGTAACGACCGCAGTCCTCCTAAAACTCGATAGGGAGAGGACCCATGAGGTCAGAGTGGACAAGCTCCAAGGGCCGACGAGCCCTAGAGACAGACGCAGGATAGGTGGACCGGTGCATTTTGCCTTCAGCACAGGCCAGGCAGTGGGTAATGGGCGGTGCCTTGAAGGACGACGCATCAAGGCCGAGAGCAGGCTGAGTGCAAATCAGCCTGTCGACGGCCCCCAGCTGCAAATGACAGAGGCGTCGATGCAAGAGACGGTGGTGCGCGAGTGATAGAGTGCCAACAATGAAAACACAAGCAGTGGGAGACGGAGGGAAAGGGGGTGCACTCGTAGAGGACCCAGAGATGTGATGTAGGTCATCGATGACCGTCCCATTGTGGACGGTCTCCTTGGTGTCACGTACAGAGAAGCGAGCATCGGCAGCTGTGTGCGTGACACCCAGGCCCATCTTGGTGCAAGCACGAACAGACAGCAGGCTCAATTCCAGATCAGAGAAAAAGAAGACATCGGAGATGTATACGAGACCAGCGGGCCCGGTGAATTGCACAATCCAAACACCCTGGACGGGGACCACATGGCCAGCTACAGTGCAAACAGAGCAAACAGTGCCAACAGGATGCAAGACGACAAAGGTGTCACGTCGACACGTCATGTGATGGGTGGCACCATATTCAACGACCCAGGTGACGTCGGTGACACGCGTACAGGGGGCAACGTGGCATTTGGCGACGGAACAAGGCGCAGCAGCAGGACGCTCTGCGAGGGATACGACAAGGCGACCAACGGAGCGCACATGAGAAACATGCAGCTAGGACATATCATCAGGTCCGTCACGCGCACACGGCTGGGCATGGGGACTTCCACAGGTATCATCATGCAACGACACATACAGTCCATAGGCAGTAGGACCCCTTGACTCAATCAATTCACTCGCACCTCCCTGAGAGGAGCGTAGGGCGAGAAGCAAGTACAGTCCGGCGTTCTTCCTGTTGCGTTCGGCGAGTGCCTGGTCACAAGGATTGGCGGAGGAGCCTGTTGTGGCGGTGGAATCCTCTAGGGTGGTTGCGGTAGTGGCGGCTGAGCGGGAGGTCGCACTGGATGTCTGGCGCATGCGCGCCTCGTGCGCCTGCTGTAGTCCACGGGTGACCTTGGCCCAGTCCAATGGGCGACATGTCAGGCAAGTGCAGTCGGGATAGTGATGGTCAGCCCCCGAAGTTGAAGCACACGAGCTGGCGGCCCGTCGTGCTGCCACTGCTACTACGGCTGTCGCCGTTGCTATTGCAGCTCCCACTGCTGTTGCGACTGACACTGCTGGTGCTGGTGTCGCTGCTGGTCCCACTGTTGGAACCACCACATGACATTTTGCGGCCGCTCTTCCCCTGAGCTGGAGCCGCTGTTGTTGTAGACTACAGGGAGGAGGATGCGGCGGTAATTGCATCTGAAGCGGTACTGCGGCGAGCACGGTTCGCGGCATCCATGCTGGCAACCTCCAGGCAGTGGAGAGTAGCTCAGCACAACAGGGTCCAGTCGCGGGCCATATCACGATGCAGAGTCTTGTCAAAGTTGCTGAAGACGCGCGCGTAGTCCGGGTGGATACCGTAGAGGATTATTTGGAGGACGGAGCACTGCGCAGGGGCATCGTGTCCCAGCTCCTCGTACAGCTCGATCGCCCGGTGCCAGTAGTCGACTGTGGACTCCTGAGCGGTCTAACAGAGGGAGTTGAAGTTGACGAGGCGCTGGGACGTGAGGACCAGGGTGGCGCCCTAAAAAAGAGTGACAGCCAGTGTCCACGCCTTGCGAGGGTTGGCTCCCAAGCCGGTCAGCTGATTGCCAAGGAACCGACTGAAGTCTTTGGTGAAGTCTTGGGCGGCTTTCATCAGACCGGAGGCGGCGCGGACCGCCATTTGTATCTGCGCGGGGTTAGACGCCTAGTGTGGGGTGAGGTAGTAAGCGAGGACTCCCTCGCTCATAGCCCGCATGCGAAAGCGCGATTCCCAAGACTTGAAGTTGTCACCAGTTTGGAAGACGGGCAGGTCCGACTCAAACCACTTGCCCAGGCGAGCCTGCAGAGCTAGCTCCTCAAGGCTCAGAGGGTGGCGAGATGAGCTCAGGCCAGCGTTGGCATTGGAGCTTGTGCCCTGGAGGATGGCATTGGCCTCACGCGCTCTACAACGCGCCTCCAAGTGGATGAGGCGTGCTTGCAACATCTCCTCCTCACCCTCCTCGCCGGAGTCGGAGAGGGTCTCCGTAATCTCATCTGCATTACCGTTGTGAGTGAGGTGGTCCTCGCTTGGGTCTACGGACGGGTGCTGCTGCTGCTGAGGAAGTAGGCCCCTGATCAGATCCTACAGCTTAGCCACGTGCTTTGTCAAGGTATTGCGGCTCTCCGCTTGTAGGTCAGCTAGCGCACGCACTTGGCGCGCCAATGTCGTCGGGCTCGACGGCCGCTCCTGCTACTGCTGTTGCGGCGACTGCTGCTGTTGCTGCTACTACTGCTGCTACTGCTATAGTGGCTACTCTTGCTGCTGCTGCAACTGTTATTGCTGTTGCTGCTGCTACTACTACTGCCACTATGGTGATGAGGGCGGCAACCGACGTTGGCCGCTGGCCATCCCTAAGCAGTTGCATTGGTGGCGGCACTGGAGGGGGTGAGCTTCAGCATGACGGCCGGTTCCCCCCCTTGTTTCCCCTTTTGTTTGTGTTGTTGTGGAACACCTCACCAAGAAACCTCGACTCTGCAAAATGCTTCCGCGGAACACCTCCACTGACCACCTCCGCGGTATACTTCACCGCAGAAGTGTCGTGGACTGCCGCAGATCAGCTCGAGCTGGACGCGGTCGCGTTGATGCGGAATATGGCGGGGTGCCGGAAGCTGTCACTGCGGTCGCATGGATGCGGAACACGTTGGGGTGTCGCTGATTGCCGGGGTACCTCGTCATTGTGTTCCGCGACCACCGCAGGGTTGCCGCGACTGACGACCGTGGAACCGCTACGGAACTGGTGTGGACTCACGACGGTGGAACCACCGTGGAGCACCACTGGCGTGTTCCAAAACTGTATCGGAGCTGCTGTGGTGGAAGGCCGCAGATTCATGGAACACCACGGATCTGCCGCGGCACCGTTAGCGCGGAGTGACGGCTGTGGAACGCCGTGTGCGATCGCGGTAGATCTGCGGTACTATCGGCGGGTTCTGATGCGGTCGCGGAGCTGCCGCGTCCGCTACGGTGACCTCGTCACAGCGGAGCACCGCGGAGTGTCTGCGGAGCGGCTGCGGCTACCTTGGAATGGCCGCGGAAACGTCGCGGAGTTATTGAAAAAAACGGTCTAAAAGGTGGTAGGTCCTCTCAGGACCTCTTGCCGAGACAAGGAGCGCTGCTGCTGTTGCTACTCAAGGCAACACCTGCTATCGCTCACTGCTACTGCGGTTGCTGCTCCTGTGCTACGCAGCTGTGCAAGCACTGGCTCGATGCTCTCATACCATGAGAGACAGCTTCCTAGCATTGCTGTCACTGGCGTGGCAGTACAAGCCAGCCAGCGAACTCACTAGCACACACTGGAGGAGGTGAGAACAGCAAGGAGTTGACTAGGGACACAAACACAAGTGTCAGAAGCTGCAAACACTAAACTGTGCAGAGAGGAATGAAAACTGAGGCTTGGACAACCTAAATAGTGTCACGGCCCTAGTGGATGCACACACACGCGGCGCACAAGGGCGCTATTTTCTAGCAGGACAAATCAGTGGCAAAAACACAGTTTTGGCCATAACTCCCTGCAGACACGTCGGAACGACGAGCCGTTTGAACTAGAACGACCGCATCAACAAGATCTACATCTTGATAGGTTGCACGCCTATGTGCTGTCCCACAACATGAATCTAAAAAATACGAGAGTCTTCTGGGCGTTCGTCTCCGCCGGCCGCCGGTCTTCTGCCACCGTCGCCAGTCTCAGCTATCTACACGTGAATGGACATGAGTTGAGGGGTCACCGTAAGCCGTGTACGACACACACAACAACACGTGGTGTGGTTGCAACGTGGCGCGATGGGTCTTGTGTGCTCACGGCTATGTTTTGTGCGAGTGGTTCCGAATCTAAGCGTGAGCTTTTTGATCGCCCCACGCTATGTTTCTAGCATTTGATGACAAATATTAGAGAGTCACTTTTGCAAAGAGAATAACATGATTTTGCATTAGTTTGTGAACATGGACATGATCTAAACATCTGTAGGGCTAGTCATGAGCTCTCCAGTGCACCAAATCGTGTACAATTTGGATAACCATTGCTCCCGCTACGCTAGTCAAAGCGTAGCATCCCAAATCAGCCGCTGACATGGCGGTGCATACCACGTCGCCTGCCGAGGCGCTTTCACACATCAAGGACCCATCAAAATGCCATTCCTGAGGCGCAGATGTCCCTACACATAGTTGCACTATCCCTCGCGCCTTTGGGGTCTGTTCCGATGAGTGAATAATTGAGTTTGGTGATGGGGATAGATGTGGGTCGAAACCTGTTCGTGGACTTCCAGTCGGAATTTTGACGAAGTCCCCGGGTAACAAACTGTACTTCTGAGTTTCAGACTCCGAGCGAGGATTTTGGCTAAGTCCCTCAGTAACAAAACTGCACTCCTAAATCCGGCAGATCATCCACCGGACGCCTCGGCAGTCCTTCCGGAGAAAAATCTCCTGATGGCATTTTGTTACTCGTTCAGGTGGATTATCCACCTCCGATCAAACCGCGGTCGACTCCCAGAGCCGCCGCGCACACCCCAACTTTGGAAGCCCATATCCCCCTCGTTACTATACTGATTCCGGTGAAAGAACTTCCACCGGATTCAACAACTTGTCAAATTTCAGGGGCAATCCTCCATTTCAGGATCCAAGGAATGCTTGAGTCGCAAGATTCATCGATGAGGAATTTCCTCTCTCTGGCGGCTCGTCGGTGCCTCCCGGCACCGCACTTTGGCATGCAGATGGGCAATCTTCAACATTCTCTCCGTTGCACATGCCATGCCCGCTGCTCCTGCTTACTCTCACTCATCTTCCGCTGCGCCCTCCAGCCCATCATAGCTGGTCATCCTAAGTCTGGCCACGCTCAATGCATGCCGGTCAACAGGTTGCGCTTTGGTCAAGCAATCCGCAAGCATGTTGTGCGTGCTGTAGTGCTGCAGCACCACCTGCCCCTTTCAACCATGTCCCGTGCGTAGTGATAATGCACGTCAGTGTGCTTCGTTCTCTTGTAGTGTGTCGGGTTGTTGGTCAGCGAGATGGAGCCAGTGTTGTCCTCTTGCACCATCGTGGGCTCCTGCTGCGGCATGCCCAACTCCCCCAGCAACCTACGGAGCCACACTGCCTCCTTGACCGCCTTGACCAGGGCATTGTATTGTGCTTCCACTGGCGACGCAGTCTTGCTTCCTGCTGCACCACGAGATCGCTACACCAGCGAGGAAGAACACGTAGCTGGATGTGGACTTTTGCTTGTCCACATCGCTAGCGTAGTCTGCATCCGTATAGAAGACAAGACACAAGGGGTCCGTCCGCCCTTTCTTGTCGAACCTCAAGCGTGCATGCCGCATTGCCTGCAGGTAGCAGAGGATGCGCTTGACCGCCTGCCAGTGTAGTGGCCCTGGATTGACCACGTACGTGCTCACTTGGCCCACTGCATAGTCCAGGTCCGGTCGATTCGCCACCATGGCGTACATGAGGCTGTCCACCACTGATTGGTAGGGCACCCCTGCTATATCCTCCCGCTCTTCTTTTGTTTGCGGCGCCATTGCCACACTCAGCTCACAGGTCGTGGAGACCGGACTGCCAACTGGTTTGCAAACATCCATGCGGTACCGCTTCACCACCTTGGCCACGTATTTGGCCTGCCCCAGCTCAAGCCTGTGCGTCCTCCGGTTCCGCGTGATGCTCACCCCGAGGTAGTACTTGAGTTCCCCCATGTCCGACATCTGGAATCTGGTGCACAGCTACTCTTTCAGCCCCTGTAGGTGCGGCAGATCCGTCGAGCACAAAATCAGGTCGTCCACGTAGAGTGCGACGATCTGATGGAGCTATTTGTCGCGCCGCACGTACACGCTGTGATCCGCCTCACAGCGCTTGAAGCCAAGTTGTGCCATGAAGCTGTCCATCTGTTGGTACCAGGATCCGCACGATTGTTTTAGCCCGTACAAGGACTTCCGCAGCTTACACACCTCACCCTCCGGCGCCTCCACCGCCTCTGGCACCTCCATGTAGATCTTTTTGTCTATGATGCCGTTGAGGAACGCCGTCTTTATGTCCTCCACGGCTGCCACCGCAAGGATCGCCCGGATGCTTGTGAACTTGGCGACGGGAGGGAACGTCTCATTGTAGTACTCGCCCTTATGCTGTGCATATCCCTTCGCCACCAGCCGCGCCTTGTATTTGTCAACCACACCTTCCTTTGTGAACTTGGTCTTAAGGACCCACTTTGAGCCGATGACCTTGGCATCTTTCGGCCTGTCAACCAGCTCCCACGTGTCATTTTCCGTGATGGACGCTATCTTCAATTTGATGGTTGCATCCCATTGATCCCCTTTGGGCCGTGCAAGTGCCTCTTGCATGGTAGTTAGCTGCGTTGATGCAGCCAGCATGCACTGTGTCATGCCAATCCATCGACCGGTGCTTACGTCAAAGTGCTTCCTCACTTTTTGCTGCCTCCCACTGCGGCACGGTAGTTTTTGTGGTACATCATTGCTCTGCTGCAATCCCTCGGACTCAGCACGCTCCGGTGAATCATCGACTAGACGGCTCCCCAAGGATCTCTCTCGCTCTGGCGAAACATCGCCGGAACGACCGGCACGTCTGGCGGATTTTCCACCGACGCTCCATGCACACTCTGTTGGGAGTACGCACCTTGGCACCCTAGATGCCTCATCCGCCGGATCCTTCCGGTGGATCTCCTCATTAGCTTGATCGTCATCAGATTCCTCCGCGTTGGCTGCCACCCCTGGTGCACCTTCGCGCTCTGATGGCGCATCCTCAACCTTGGCGTCCGCCAGCTCCTTCTCGCAGTCAAGGAGCTGGAACTACTCCCTGGTCTTTGGAGTGTCCACCACGCCCGCTTTGTTGCTGCTGATGTAGCTGTGCTGCTCGTCAAACTCCATGTCTCGGCTGTGGATTACCTCCTTCTTGCGCATGTTGTAGAGCCTGTATGCCTATATGCACGATCTCATAGCCAAGGAAGAGATTCAAATTTGCCCGCGGCTCCAGCTTGCTGTCGCGCCTCTGCGCAGCCGGCACCACTGCGTGCGCCTTGCACCCGAGCACTTTCAGGTGTGCCACACCTGGCTTGCGCCCGTTTTAAACCTCCTGCGGTGTCTTCTAGCTGCTCCCCCCCTTCAGCACTGATGTGGGAGTGAGGTTGATGGTGTAGCTTTCCGTACGCACAGCCTTCGCGAAGAAGCTTCGCGGAAATTCGGCATCCACCAACATGGTCTGTACCATGTTCAGCACTTTCTGGTTCGCTCGCTCCGCCACGCAATTAAATTGAGGCAAATATGGCATAGTTTGTTGCCATTTTATGCCCTGCTGCTTCATCCATCTGCTACAGCCCACATACTCTCCGTCATTGTCACTACGTAGCCCTCTGACCTTCCGGTCAGTCTGCCTCTCCACCGCGACGACATACTCCTTCAGTCGATGCAGGTTCTCGCCTTTCCACCTCATGAAGTATAATTTAAGTTTTCTGCTGTAGTCATCTATGAAGGTGACAAAGTAACACGCACCTCTCTTTGGCGCCGTCTTGAATGGTCTACACACGTCACTGTGCACGACCTCCAGCAGGTCGGAGGAGCGATCCACGTTCTTGTTGAACTGTTTGCGCCGCACCTTGCCCAGAATGAAAGGCTCACGCTTTTTGTGCTTTGCTGCATCTGTCGCCTCTTCCGCACCGTCGATGACAAGGTCACGTACCAGCTCACGCTTTGCCATCTCCTTCACGACTACGAGTGAGGAATGCCCCAGTTGTCGGTGCCAGAGCTCGAGATCAGCTCCCTCTCCTTTGGCCAGGTTGACGGTGCGTTCTTGCGAGTCTGGTGAGTCTGTTGCCGCGGGGATCACCTTGGTCTCCACAATGTAGAGGCCTCCCTTGCGCTTAGCCTCCAGCACGGGCTCGCCGCCACCGTCCTTCCGCACGACTGCCCCTCTTCTCTTGAAGAGCACTTCATACCCCTTGTCAGTCAGGCGGCTAACACTTAGAATGTCAGCCAAACCGGTTACGTGCTGCACGTCCTTGATGACGCGCTACACCCGCTTTCCGCCAACCACCACCTCCACGTCCACGTCTCCTTGGCCAGCCGCCGGCTTGACCTTGTTGTTCGCAACCACCATGGATTTGCTGGACTTGGTGTAGTTGATGAACCTGACCTTCTCAACCTTGGTGTGCTCCTCGGTTCCGGAGTCAAGGCATCGCCGGTTGGCCTTCTTGAGGTAATGGTTTGGAGTGCCGTTGAGGAGCGCCTTCTTGCCTTTGGCATCTTTGCCACCGGCGTTTGCCTCCTTAGTGAACTCACGGGCCCAGTATCCCTCCTTGCCGCAATTTCGGCACCCACCCTTCTTGGCGCCCTTCTTGCCGCCGCCATGTCCTCCACCTTCCTTGGCCTTGCTGCTGCCACCACGCGTTTTGGTAACAAGGGCCGATGAGGACGACGAGGACTCCCCGCAGCTCCATCGCTGTGCCTCATTGTGGATGTACTCTGCGACCGCGCCATAGGTCAGCTTGTGCTGTGCCCATCCTCCCAAGACTGTAATGAGAGGGCTCCAACTGTCAAGATGCTCCATGAGGAGGCCATTGCCTGTAGCTGTGTGTCGATCTTCCATCCCACGTCATTGCACTGTGAGGCAAGCGACTCGATCTGCTACATGGTGGTGATGAAATCATCTCCCTCCTCGATTCTCACTGTCAGGAGTTGCTTCATTGCAAAGATTTTGTTTGCCAGCGACTTGGATTGATGGATGGCACAGAGTTCTTTCCAAGCTTCAGCTACCAGCTTGCAACCCTGGAAGTAGCCCCATTATGACTCAGTCGTCCCAGACACCAGCAGCATGAGCCCCTCCGTGTTCTTCTTTGTGAAGGCCTCCTTCTCCGTTTCCGTTGCTGTCGCTTCTTCTATGACTTCCGTTCCCTTCATGACCTCCAGCAACCCCTTATGCGCAAGGTGTAGCTTGAAGTGCCACCTCCATAGCCCGTAGCCAGGGCCTCCTGCATAATTCTGGATGGGTTGCGTCTCCTTCTGTGACATTTGCGCACTCTTCAACTCTGGGACCTCAAAGCTTGACGGCGATGCCGTCCGTGACGACAGTCCCGTCTGCCGCAAAAGTCATGAGTGATTGTAGACCGGTCAGTTCTGTGGGCCCATAACCCTTTGTCAGAGACCGGGGTGCGATTGCAACATGGCCCGACGGGCCTTCTATGCTCCCAACTATGTATTGTGCGGGTGGTTCTGAGTCTAAGCGTGAGCTTTCTGATCGCCCCACGCTATGTTTCTGGCAGTTGAAGACAAATGTGAGAGAGTCACTTTTGCGAAGGGAATAACACAGTTTTGCATTAGTTTTTGAACATGAACATGATCTAAACATTTGTAGGGCTAGTCATGTACTCTCTAACGCACCAAACCGTGCACAATTTGGATAACCATAGCTCCCGCTGCATTAGACAAAGCGCAGCACCCCAAATCAGCCGCTCACATGGCGGCGCGTACCACGTCGCCCGCCGAGGCGCCTTCACACATCAAGGACCCATCAAAACGCCATTCCGGAGGTGCAGATGTCCCTACGCATAGGGGCAGTGCCCCTCACGCCTTTGGGATCTGTTCTGATGAGTTAATCATCGAGTTTGGTGATGGGGATTGATGTGGGTCGAAACCTGTTCGAGAACCTCCAGTCGGAATTTTGACGAAGTCCCCGGGTAACAAACTGTACTACAGAGTTTCGGACTCCGAGTGAGGATTTTGGCTAAGTCCCTCAGTAACAAAACTGCACTCCTAAATCCGGCGGATCATCCACCGGACGCCTCGGTAGTCCTTCCGGAGAAAAATCCCCAGATGGCATTTTGTTACTCGTTCAGGTGGATTATCCACCTCCGGTCGAACCGCGGCCGACTCCCAGAGCCGTCGCACACACCCCAACTTTGGAAGCCCATATCCCCCTCATTACTAGTCTGATTCCAGTGAAACAACTTCCACCGGATTCAGCGACTTGTCAAATTTCAGGGACAATCCACCATTGTGGAATCCAAGTAATCCTTGAGTCGCAAGATTCATCGATGAGGAATTTCCTCTCTCTGGCGCCTCGTCGACGCCTCCTGGCGCCGCACTTGGGCATGTAGAGGGGCAATCTTTAACAAAATACCCTTACATAAACCATTGGAAGTAGGTTGCAAGGCTGAGGGAAGATCAAATCTACCCAATGTTCTCGGGGTGCGACCAATCCATGATGGCTTTGACCTTTCGTTGGTTGACACAGATGCCGTCCTTGTCGGCTATGTGACCAAGGTATTTGAGAGCATCTTGTACAAAGTTGCACTTCTTTACCTTTGCAACTTGGCCGCAACTAGGAGGCAAGTAAGCCGCAAAGAAGGCAAGCATGGCTAGTGCCCAACTGAGGCACAACTAGGGTGCAAGTGGAGCTCAAGTTGGGCGTAACTAGGGCGCACCAAGGGTGCAACTAGAGTGCAACTAGGGCATAACTACTGTCCAACTAAGGCGCATCTAGGGCGTAACTAGGGTGCAAATAGGGTACAACTAGGACGCAAGCAGGATTTAACCAGGGCTTATCTGGGGCGCAACTATGGGGAAACTAGGGTATAAGTAGGGCGCAAGTAGCGCATAAGTAGAACGCAACTAGGGCGTAACTGGGGAGCAAGAAGGGCGCAAGTAGCGCGTAACTAGGGGGCAACTGGGGCGCAACTAGGGTGTAAGTAGGGCACAAGTAGGGCCCAAGTAGGGTGCAAATAGGGCACAACTAGGGTGCAACTAGGGTGCAAGTAGGGCGCAAGTAGGGCGCAAGTAGGTAGCAACTATGGTGAAACTAGGGCACAAATAGGGCGTAGCCAGTGCTCAACTGAGATGCAACTAGGGCACAACTAGGATACAACTAGGGCGCAAGTAGGGCGCAAGTAGGTAGCAACTATGGTGAAACTAGGGCACAAATAGGGCGTAGCCAGTGCTCAACTGAGATGCAACTAGGGCACAACTAGGATACAACTAGGGCGCAATTAGGATGTAGCTAGTGCCCAACTGAGCCTCGACTGCAGTGCAACTATGGCGCACCTAGGGTACAACTAGGACGCAAGTAGGGCGCAAGTAGGGCACAAGTAGGGTGCAACAAGGGCGCAACAAGTCCACAAATAGGGTGAAACTAGGGCACAACTAGGGCCCAAGTAGGGTGTAAGTAGGGCGTAACCGGGACGCAACTAGGGCGCAACTAGGGCGCAAGTATGGCGCAAGTAGAGCGCATGCACGGTGCAACTTGGGCACAACTAGAATGCAAGTAGGACAAAAGTAAAGCGCATGTAGGACGGAACTAGGGAACATCTACGGCGCAAGTAGGTCCCAAGTAGGGTGCAAGTACGGCACAACTAGGGTGTCACTAGGGTGTAACTCGGGCGCAAGTAGGGCGCAAGCTGGGCGTAACTAGGGTGCAACTAGAGCACAACTAGGGCACAACTAGGGCATAGCTAGTGTCCAACTTAGGCGCAACTAGGGCACAATAAGGACACAACTAGGGTTGAAAGAGGGCGCAAGTAGCATGCAACTAGGACGCAAGTAGGGCACAAGAAGGGCGCAACTAGGGCGCAACTAGGGCACAACTAGGGCATAGCTAGTGTCCAACTTAGGCGCAACTAGGGCACAATAAGGACACAACTAGGGTTGAAAGAGGGCGCAAGTAGCATGCAACTAGGACGCAAGTAGGGCACAAGAAGGGCGCAACTAGGGCGCAACTAGGGCACAACTAGGGTACAAATAAGGTGTAGCTAGTTCCCAACTGATGCGCAACTAGGGCACAACCACAGCGCAACTAGGGCTCAACTAAGGTGCAACTAGGGTGCAAGTTGGAGGCAAGTAGGGCGCAACTAGGGTACAAGTAGGGCGTAGCTAGTACCCAACTGAGGCGCAACTGAGGCGCAACTAGGGCACACCTAGGGCGTACCTAGGGTGCATCTAAGGCGCAAGTAGGGCGCAAGTATGGTGCAACTAGGGTGCAAATAGGGCACAAGTACGGCGCAAGTAGGGTACACCTAGGATGCAAGTAAGGCGCAACTAGGATGCAAGTATGGCGCAACTGCGGCGCAACTAGATCGCAACAAAGGCATAGCTAGTGCCCAACTGAGGCGCAACCAGGAGGCAACTAGGTCGCAAGTTGGCCGCAACTAGGGCAAGAGTAGGGCGCAAGTAGGGCGTAAGTAGGACGCAAGTAGGGCAAAAGTAGGGTGCAATTAGGGTACAACTAGGATGCAACTAGGGCGAACTGGGGCGTAGCTAGTGTCCAAGTGTGGCCCAACTAGGGAGTAACTAGGGCGCAAATAGGGTGCCACTAGGGTGCAAGTAGGGCGCAAGTAGGGCGCAACTATGGTGCAACTAGGGTGCAATTAGGGTGCAACTAGGGTGCAAGTAGGGCGCAAGTAGGGCGCAAGTAGGACGCACGAAGGACGCAAGTAGGGTGCAACTAGGGCAGAAGTAGGACACAAGTAGGACTCAAATAGGACACAACTAGGGTGCAACTAGGGTGCAAGTAGGGCGCAAGTAGGGCGCAAGTAGGACGCACGAAGGACGCAAGTAGGGTGCAACTAGGGCAGAAGTAGGACACAAGTAGGACTCAAATAGGACACAACTAGGGTGCATCTAGGGCGCAAGTATGTCGCAAGAAGGGAGCAAGTACAGTGCAACTAGGACGCAACTAGGGCACAACTAGGGCACAACAAGGCCACAACAAGGGCGCAACTAGGGGCCGATTAGGGTGCAACTAGGGCGCAAGTATGTCGCAAGAAGGGAGCAAGTACAGTGCAACTAGGACGCAACTAGGGCACAACTAGGGCACAACAAGGCCACAACAAGGGCGCAACTAGGGGCCGATTAGGGTGCAACTAGGGTACAAGTAGGAAGCAGCTGGTGCCCAACTGAGGGTGCAACTACGACGCAACAAGGGCGCAAGTCTGGCGTAACTAGGACGGAAGTACGGCACAAGTAGGGCGCACGTAGGGTGCAAATAGGGCACAACTAGGGCACAAGTAGGAAGCAGCTGGTGCCCAACTGAGGGTGCAACTACGACGCAACAAGGGCGCAAGTCTGGCGTAACTAGGACGGAAGTACGGCACAAGTAGGGCGCACGTAGGGTGCAAATAGGGCACAACTAGGGCACAACTAGGGCACAACTACGACGCAACTAGGGCGCAACTAGGGCCTAGCTAGTACCCAACTGAGGTGTAACTAGGTCGCAACTAGGGTACAAGTAGGGCGTAACTAGGGTACAAGCAGGGTGCAACTATGACGCAACTAGGGCGCAACTAGGGCCTAGCTAGTACCCAACTGAGGTGTAACTAGGTCGCAACTAGGGTACAAGTAGGGCGTAACTTGGGTACAAGCAGGGTGCAACTATGACGCAACTAGGGTGTAACGAGGGCGAAAGTATGACCTAGGTAGGACGCAAGTAGGGCGCAACAAAGGCGTAAATAGGGCGCAAGTATGGCGTAAGAAGGGACAAACAAGGGTGCAACTAGGGTACATCTAGGGAAAAACTAGGGTCCAAGTAGGGCGCAAGAAGGGTGCAACTAAGGCAAAACTAGGTTGCAACTAGGGTGGAAGTAGGGCGCAACGAGGATGCAACTAGGATGCAGCTAAGGCACAACAAGAGCGCAAACAAGGTGCAACTACGGCGCAACTAGGGTGCAACTAGGGCATTACTAGGGTACAACTATGGCGTAGCTTGTGTCCAACTGAGGCGCAACTAGGACGCAACTAGGAAACAAGTAGGACACAACTAGGGAGAAACTAGGCCACAACTAGAGTGCAAGTAGGATACAACTAGGGCACAAGTACATCGTAATTAGGGCACAACTAAGGTGCAACTAGGGCGCAACTAGGACGCAAGTAGGGCGCAAGTAGGAAAAAAACATTGCACAACTAGGCCGGAACAAGGGCACAACTAGGGCGCAAGTAGGGAGCAAGTAGGACGTAACTAGGGCACAACTAGGGCCGAACTAGGGGACGAGTACAATGCAAGAAGAGCGCAAGGAGAGTGCAACTAGGTTGTAACTAGGGTCCAACTAGGGCACAAGTATGGTGCAAGTAGGGTGCAAGTAGAAAGCAAGTAGGACGCAACAAGGGTACAACTAGGGCGGGTGCAAGTTGGGAACAACTAAGATGCAACAAGGGCGCAATTAGGGCGCAAGTAGGGCGCAAGTAGGATGCATCTAGGGTGCAACTAGGGTGCAACTAGGGCGCAACTAGGACGTAGGTCGTGTCCAAAGGAGGCGTAACTAGGGTGCAACTAGGGCGTAACTAGGGCGACTAGGGCATAAGGTGGGCACAACTAGGCTCAAGTAGGGTGCAA
>SZWC01005320.1:92746-133506 GCA_023375785.1 Penium margaritaceum
GGTTGATGCGACCCGGCCAGGTAACGATCTCATAGTCGAGGTGTGACTCGAGGTACTCCACCCAACGCACTTGCCGTCGGCTCAGGTTTGGCTGCGTCTTGAAGTACTTTAGCGCGTGGTGGTCCGTGTAGACCGTGCATTTCCGCGCCTCGAGGTAGCGTTGCTAGTTCTTGAAGGCTGCGACCACGGCGAGCATCTCTTTGTCATGGGTGGCGTAGTTCAGCTTCGCCCCGCGCAATTTGCGCAAGTAGTAGGTGACCGGCTGCGACCCGTTGCCAAAGTCCTGCAAAAGGATTCCACCAATGGCCAGGTCGGATGCATCCGTCGCCATTTCAAACTCACGGCCGCTATCGGCCAAGTGCAAGGCCAGCGCAGAGGTCAGAGCCCGTTTGATATTCTCAAAGGCTTCTTGTTTGCTAGCCCCCCAACTCCAATCGTGATCCTTGTGAGTGAGATTGGAGAGTGGTGCTGACACTCCCGGGTAGCCAAGGATGAACCTACGGTAGTAGTTGCAAAAACAAAGGAACACTTGCACATCATGCACATTACGCAACTTCGGCCACTCTTGCACGGCCAACACTTTGCGCGGGTCCATGGCAATCTGTCCATTGCCAATTATGTTTCCAAAGAATTCAACTTTACCCACCGTGAACTCACACTTAGAGATTTTTGCAAAAAACTTCTCCTTCCTCAAAATCTCNTGGTGTACGCACCAACCAGCGGCAACGGCGACCAAGAGGAGGCCGGTGCACACCAACCCGGGGTTGCGGAAGCGTAGGGTCATCTTGGAGGAGCACGGGAACACGTGTGGCACAGTGGGAGTAAACTGTACTTGTTATTCAAGTGTCAACATACAAGACTATATGTACATGATGACACATCCTAGGCGATCCGAGGTCGCCGAGCCGTGCGCGGCCCCGCACAGGCCCGGGATGAGCATTATTGCCTTAGCATCATATAGCTCATCTTCTCAGCTTTCCAACGCACCAAGAATCGCACCATTCTGTGGAGGAACGGCCGAGATATTGCCGTTTCCGTAAACCACGGCAATCTGCCGCTGGCAGCACCACTAGCGGCGGTGACGGCCGCCCAAAGCGCCCTTTCTGGTAATAACATACCGGGGCACCATTCCAAAAGCGCCCTTGGCCCTCAATGATCCTTGACTCATTGACTATCTGGGCCGCAAGGCGCGCTTCGGCCTTGTTGGGTCTTCCGAGGGTCGAGCCTTGGTCTTTGGGGACGATTTCCCGTCACCATTTTCCCCTCGGCCGGTCCAATCCTCAATTCTTGATGGATCGACCCCGTTCTTAGGTCAATCTCGCACGGTTTTTCCTGTAGATTCCAAATCCACAGTCATCTTGTACATTGAAGGAAGCCACAAGCCGTAATCAATTCCATTGGCACTGTCCGGCTAACACTACCCCCCTCCTTTAGGAACGAGCCGTCCCGGTTCGCTCTTGATAGTCTCTGAGGATGGCATTCACCCCGCCAACGATGAAGTTGCGGGCAGGCTCCCATGAGTTGTGGGCTGCGTCATAGCCCCTCCACTTGACCAGGTACTCCCATCCACGGCCACGATGATGGTGGTCAAGGATGGCCTCCACCTCAAACTCTTGCTTGCCCTCGATCACCAATGGAGGGGGAGGCTCAGAATTGCGGCCAGGAAAATGCTCAGCCGGGTCATGGTAGAGCTGGAGCTTTGAGATGTGGAACACGTCGTGGACTGGCATGGAAGGCGGGAGAGCCAACCGTGCCACCACGGGTGTCTGCATTTTGAGCACCTCGAACGGACCAAGCCANCATTACGCAACTTCGGCCACTCTTGCACGGCCAACACTTTGCGCGGGTCCATGGCAATCTGTCCATTGCCAATTATGTTTCCAAAGAATTCAACTTTACCCACCGTGAACTCACACTTAGAGATTTTTGCAAAAAACTTCTCCTTCCTCAAAATCTCAAAGACCTTCTTCACATGCTCCTCATGCTCCTCCGCCGTCTTGCTATACACCAAGATGTTGTCGAGGTAAACCACCACGAGGTCATCCAAGTATGGCCTGAAGATGTTGTTCATCGCTGCCATGAAGGTGGCCGGTGCATTGGTCAATCCGAAAGGCATCACAAGGAACTTGTAGTGACCATAGCAGGTACAGAAGGCCGTCTTTTCCACATCATCTGCTGCGATGCGGATCTGGTGGTAGCCGGAACGGAGGTCGATCTTTGTGAAGAAGCGAGCCGCACGGAGGTAATCGAAGAGCTCCTCGGCTTGTGGAAATGATACCGGTTCTTGATGGTCAACTCATTCAACGCCCGGTAGTCCACACACATGCGCATCTCCCTCGTCTTTTTCTGCATAAATAGGACAGGTGCAGCGTAAGGAGAAGAGGATGGGCGGATGAAGCCCTGCTCCGTCATCTCAGTCCGCTACTTCTTGAGCTCCTGTAGCTGCGTGTCGCTCATGCGATGCGTTGCACGCTCCAGGTTTGAGGTCGATGCGATGGTCCATGTCCCGCTTTGGTGGCAGACCCGCCGGGAGGGTGTCGTGGAACACGTCCTCGAACTCTGTACACACCTTCCGAAGCCCCTCGGGCACCGCGGCAAACTTGCCTTGGGCCCTCGGCTGCTCACAAGTCGCCCCATGCACCACAGCAGGCGCCACGTCCTCTGGTTTGTCGAAATCTTCCTCCACGTCTCGCACAAACGCCAAAAAAATCTGCTCCTTATTTTGAATCGCGCGCTTGAGCTGCACCAAGTTCAGCATCATAGGCGCCGATTCCTCCTTGCAAGGTACCGACTGCTGGGGTGCTTCCTCCCCGCAAGTCTCCTCCTCCGTGGCCTCTTCCTTGGACCACGTGGGTAGTGGATGCTCCTTTTCTCCAAGCTTGACTGAGACGGTGCAAGCCTCCGAATTGACGACGGGTTTGTACTTGTGGAGGAAGTCACGACCGAGGATCACATTGTAATCCTTCATTGAGTACACCCGGTATACGGTCGTTATGCGAAGCTTCCCCACGCGAATGGACAGTGGACGGGCCAGGTACCCCACTTCAATCGTGCCATCCACTTGGTTAGCGGTCCGCTTCCTGCTCGTGAGGGCAAGGCCCCACTTCCGAGCACACTCCATGCTCAAAAAACTGTGCTTC
The DNA here is from genome assembly GCA_023375785.1 of Penium margaritaceum. Taxonomy (NCBI): domain Eukaryota; kingdom Viridiplantae; phylum Streptophyta; class Zygnematophyceae; order Desmidiales; family Peniaceae; genus Penium; species Penium margaritaceum. The sequence continues at coordinate 95,887 of SZWC01005320.1, forward strand.
ACGCCACAATCCAACAGACTCCCCACCTTCCCCTTGACGCCTTTCACTCACGCCTCCAAGAGAATTGCGGGCTGCTCCTCCTCATACCCTGTGTCCCATGCCTTGACCTTGGAAACCCCTGTATTTGCCGCAAGGCGTTCGGGTGGGCGGTCAACTGGCGGTTTGGGTTGAGAGGAGCCACGAGTAACGCCATCTACTCCCGGCTCTCCTCGTTTCCTGACTCCTTTGTTGCTTTCACTGCTTCCTTTGTGGCTTGCTTCCCCTTCCCTTGTCACTTACCCTTGCTGTTGCCCTTCTTTGGACTTCGACAATCGCGTGCAATATGGCCAGGCTTGCCACAGTTGTAGCACTTGCGCTGTTGCAACGCTCCAATCTCCATGGGCGTGTTGTCGCTTTCGGCCCGCTTGCCTTAACCACCACCCCAAGAGTTGTGGCTGTTGGCATGAGCCTGCGTTATGCGTGAGTCGTACGGCTCTGCTGCTGCGATCATCCCCGGCAGGTTGTCGTTGAGGTTGTGCATCACCGTCACAGCTCGGGCGTCGTCCTTGAGGCCGTTGCTGTAGAGGAAGCACAATTCATAAGAGTCGAATCCACAATTGGCAACAATCTAAAAAAACCTGCGGGTGTAGTTGGCAACGCCACCAGTTTGGTGAAGCCGATGCAGCTTGGCATGCGTGTTGTTCCTCACGTCACCCACGGTGAAGTGCTTGATGAATGACTCCGTGAACTCCTTCCACAAAGTTGGCCATTTGAGGGTAGGGTCGCCACTGCTGCAGGTTGGAGCCGATGGGGTTGAGATTCCAGTCGCGGCCGCAATGCCAGTGACCATTGCTTCTCCACTGCCGTGTGGATTGGACCATATCACAACGGCCCACCAATCCAACGATGCCCCTCTCAATAGGGTCACGGCATAGTCGCGGAGTGCCTCGTACCTTGAGGCATCCACGCCGATGGCGGTGAAGTACAATTCCAGTCCAAGTATCCAAGCGTGCGGAGCTGGCCCATCCTTCTTTGATGGGTCGGACGGCTCCGGCTTGGGCGGGCTCGGGACGCCCACCGCAGGTACGTTTGCGGTGGCAACTGCCACTGGTGTTGGCACTGGACGCTTCGCGAGCTCTTGATTGAGGTACGCGTTTTACTTCTCCAACAGGTCCATCTTGGCCTGCATGTCAGCGAGCAACTTCTGCAGCGCTGCGGCTACTGTTACTTTGCCTTCTGCGTCAAACGCCGTAGCCAACGAGGACGAGCCGGATGAAGTCATCTTTGCATCCCGTGCAACTTCTTCCTCAACGGATCCTCCGGTTACCGCCTTGTCACCTAAGTGCATGGTTGGCCTTGGGCACGGATCTGCCAAGGAGACGAGATGCGTGCTGGTCTAGGGTGACCAGGAGAGATTGCCACGAAGAAAATTGTGTCCTTAAGCCAAGGGTGGCTCTGATACCAAGTGTGAACAGGGTGCGGTGTGCTAGCCTCAACCAGATGGTGTAGGCACCAACCGGCGGCAACAACAACCAAGAGGAGGCTGGTGCACACCAACCCAGGGTTGCAGAAGCGTAGGGTTGTCTTGGGGGAGCACGGGAACACGTGTGGCACAGTGGGAGTAAACTGTACTTGTTATTCAAGTGTCAACATACAAGACTATATGTATATGATGACACATCCTAGGTGACCCGAGGTCGCCGTACAGGCCAGGGATGAGCATTATTGCCTCAGCATCACGTAGTTCATCTTCTCAGCTTTCCAACGCACCAAGAATCACACCATTCTGTGGAGGAACGGTCGAGATATTGCCGTTTCTGTGAACCACGACAATCTGCCGCTGGCAGGACCACTAGCGGTGGTGACGGCCGCCCGAAGCGCCCTTTCTGGTAACAACACACCCGGGCGCCATTCCGAAGTGCCCTTGGCCCTCAATGATCCTTGACTCATTGACTATCTGGGCCCCAAGGTGCGCTTTAGACTTGTTGGATCTTCCGAGGGTCGAGCCTTGGTCTTCGGGGACGATTTCCCATCACTCTTTTCCCCTCGGCCAGTCCAACCTTTGGCCGGGCATATCTTCCTCAATTCTTGATGGATCGACCCCGTTCTTGGGTCAATCTCACACAGTTTTTCCTGTACATTACAAATCCATAGTCATCTTGTACATTGAAGGAAGCCACAAGCTGTAATCAGTGCCATTGGCCCTGTCCGGCTTACAACTAGGGTGCAAGTAGGGCACAAGTATGGTTGAACCAGGACGCAACTAGGGCGTAATTAGGGTACAAGCATTGTGCAAGTAGGATACAAGTAGGACACAAATAGGGCACATCTAGGGCACAACTAGGGTGCAAGTAGGGCGTACATAGGGTGCAACTAGGACCCAATGAGAGTACAACTAGGGCGCAAGTAAGGCGGAAGTTTGGTGTGACTAGGGCACAACTAGGGCACAACTAACGAGCAATGAGGGTGCAACTAGGGTGCAACTAGGGTGCAACTAGGGCGCAAGTAAGGCGGAAGTTTGGTGTGACTAGGGCACAACTAGGGCACAACTAACGAGCAATGAGGGTGCAACTAGGGTGCAACTAGGGTGCAACTAGGGCATAGCTGTGTCCAATCTATGCATAAATAGGGCGTAATTAGGGCGCAACTAGGGCGCAAGAAGGGTGCAAGTAGGACGCAAATACTGGGAAAATGGACGCAACTAAGGTGCAACTAGGGCGTAGCTAGTGCCCAAGTGAGGCGCAACTAGGACTCAACTAGGGTGCTAGTAGGAGGAAACTAGGGCACAAGTAGGGCGCAACTAGGGTGCAAGTAGGTCGCAATTACGGCTCAAGAAGGGTACAAATTGGGTGCAACTAGGGCACAAGTAGGGAGCAAGTAGGGTACAAATAGGACGCAAGTAGGGCACAAGGAAGGTGCAACTTGGGCGCAACTAGTAGGCAAGAAGGGCGCAAATCGGGCGCAAGTAGGGCACAGTTAGGGTGCAACTTGGGTGCAACTAGGGTGCAACTAGGGTGCAAGTAGGGTGCAAGTAGGGAGCAACTAGGGTTCAATGAGGGTGCAACCAGTGTGCAACTAGGGCGTAGCTAGTGCCCAACTGAGGCGGAACTAGGGCGCAAGGTGGGCGCAACTAGGGTGCAAGAAGTATGCAAATAGCACACAAGTAGGGTGTAAATAGGGTGCAACTAGGGCGTAGCTAGTGCCCAACTGAGGCGGAACTAGGGCGCAAGGTGGGCGCAACTAGGGTGCAAGAAGTATGCAAATAGCACACAAGTAGGGTGTAAATAGGGTGCAACTAGGGCGCAACTAGGGTGCAACTAGGGCGCAACTAGGGTGCAAGTAGGGCACAACTAGGGCGCAAGAAGGGCGCAACTAGGAAATAACTAGGGCATAACTAGGGCAAAACTAGAGCACAAGTAGGGTGCAAGTAGGGGGAAAGTAGGGCCCAAGTAGGGCGTACCTACGGTGCAAATAGGGTACAACTAGGGCGCAAGTACGGCTCATGTAGGGCGCAAGTAGGATGCAAGAAGGGTGCAACTAGGGTGCAAATGGGATGCAAGTAGGGTGCAAGCAGGGTGTAACTAGGGCGTAGCTCGTCATCAACCAAGGCGCAAGTAGGGCAGAACTAGGGCGTAGCTGGGGCACAATTGGGACACAAGTAGGGTGCAAGTAGGGCAAAACTAAGGTGTAACTAGGGCACAGCTAGGTTAGAACTAGAACTTAGCTAGTGCCAAACTCAGGCGAAACTAGGGTACAACTAAAGCATAACTAGGGTGCAACAAGGTTGCAACTAGGGCACAACTAGGGCGCAAGTGGGACACTACAAGGGCACAAGTAGAGTGCAAGTAGGGCGCAACTATGGCGCAACCAGGGTGTCGCTAGTGGCCAACTGAGGCGGAATGAGGGCAAAACTAGGGTGAAACTAGGGTGTAACTAGGGTGCAAGTAGTGCGCAAGTACAGCACAAGTAAGAAGCAAGTAGGCCGCAGATAAGATGTAAGTAGGGTAAAACTATGGCTCAACTAGGGCGTACGTAGGGCTCAACGAGGGCGCAAGTAGGACATAACTAGGGTGCAACTTGGGTGCAGTTACGGAGCAACTGGGGCGCAAGTAGGACGTAAGTATGGTGCAAGTAGGGTGCAACTAGGGTGTAACTAGGGCACAAGTAGGGTGCAAGTGGGACGCAAGTAGGACACAAATAGTGTACAACTAGGGCACAACTAGGGCACAAGAAGGGCACACATTGGGCGCAAGTAGGGCACAGCTAGGGCGTAACTAGGGTGCGAGAAAGGCAGAAGTAGGGTGCAACTAGGGCACATCTAGCGTGAAACTAGGGCACAACTAGGGCATAGCTAGTGCCCAACAGAGGCTTAATTTGGATTCAACTAGAGTGTAACTACGCTGCAACAAGCGCGCAAGTATGGCGCAAGTAAGACACAACTAGTGCGCAACTTGGGAGCAACAAGGGCACAACTAGGGCGCAACTGGGAGGCAACTTGGTCGCGACTACAACACAACTAGGGCGCAACTGTGGCACAAGTACGGTGCAAGTATGACAAAAGTAGGGCAAAACATGGGCGCAACTAGGGCGCAACAAGGGCGTAACGAGTTCCAAACCTCGGCGCAACCAAGATGCAACTAGGACGCAACTAGGGTGCAACTAGGATGCAAGTAGGGCGCAAATAGGGTACAAGTAGGGTGCAAGCAGGGCTCAACTAAGGCACAAGTATGGCCCAACTAGGGTGCAACTATGGCAACAGTAGGGAAAGACTAGGGTGCAACTAGGGTCCAAGTAGGATGCAAGTAGGGTGCAACTAAGGTGAAGCAGAGGCGTAACAAGAGCAAAAGAAAAGCTCAAGTAGGGTGCACGTAAGGCTTAACTAGTTCGTAGCTAGACTGCAAGCAAGGTGCAAGTAGGGCGCAAGTAGGGCGCAAGTAGGGTGCAACAAGGGTGCACCTTCGGTGCAACCAGGGCACAAGTAGGGCACAACTAGGGTTTAGGGTTTAGGGTTTAGGGCTTAGAGCCTGACTGAGGTGCAACTAGGGCACAACTATGGAGCAAGTAGGGTGCAATTAGGATACAAGTAGGGTGCAACTAGGGCTCAACTAGGGCACAAGGAGGGCATGGCTAGGGCACAACTAGGGTGCAACTAGGGCATAACTAGGACGCAACAAGGACGTACTAGTGCCCAGCTTAGGCGTAACTAGGGCGCAAAGAGAACGTAACTAGGACACAAGTAGGACGGAGCTTGGGCGCAACTAGGGTGCAACAAGGGCGCAACTAGGGTCACAGTACGGCACAAATAGGATGCAACTAGGGCTCAACTAGGGTGTAGCTAGTGCCTGACTAAGGCATAATGAGGGCGCAACTAGGTCGCAACTAGGGCGCAACTAGGGTGCAAGTAGGGTGCAAGTAGGGTGCAAGTAGAGTGCAAGTAGGACATAACTAGGGTGCAACTAGGGCACAACTAGGGCGCAAGTAGGATGTAAATAGGGCACAACTAGGCCGCAACTAGGGCACATTTTGGGTGAAGTAGGACGCAAGTAGGGCGCAACTAGGGTGCACCATTGGTGCTAATATGGTGTAAGGAGGGTGCAAATGGAGTGCAACTAGGGTGCAACTAGGGCACAACTAGGGTGCAACTAGGGTGATGTAGTGACCACCAAAGGGACAACTGGGGCGCAAGTAGGGCGCAACTAGGGTGCAAGTAGGATGTAACTAAGGTGCAACTAGGGCATTACTAGGGTGCAACTAGGGCGAAGCTAGTGCCCAACTAAGGCACAACTAGGGCCCAACTAGGGTGCAAGTAGGGTGTAACTAGGACACAAGTAGGGCCAAGTTAGGACGCAACTAGGGCACAACTTGGGAGCAACCAAGGCGTAACTAGGGGGCATGTACGGCGCAAGTAGGATGCAGCTAGGGCGCAACTAGAGTGCAACTAGGGCGCAAGTAAGGTGCAAGAGGGGCAAAGTAGGGCACAAGTAGGGCGCAACTAGGGGACAACTAAGGCATAAATAGGGCACAAGTTGGGCACAAATTGGCCCTAAACTTGGTGCAACTAGGGCGCAAGCAGGGCACAAGTCCAGCGCAACTAGGGCGTAAGAAGGGCGCAACTAGGACTTAACTAGGCTGCAATTAGAGCGCAACTAGGGTGCAACTAGGGCATAAGCACTGCCGAAGTGGGGCAGAACTAGGGCAGAACTGTGGCATAAGTTGGGCGCAATTAGGGTGCAAGTAGGACGCAACTAGGACACAAATAAGGTGCAAGAAGGGTTCAACTAGGGTGCAACTAGGGCGCAACTAGGGCGTAACTAGGGCATAGCTAGTGTCCAATTGAGGCACAAATAGGGGACAACTAGGACGTAACTACGACGCAACTAGGGTGCAAGGAGGGCGCAAGTAGCGCACAAGAAGGGCACATGTAGGGCGCAACTAGGGTGCAACTATGGCGCAACTAGGGTGTAGATAGTGCCCAACTTAGATGCAACTAGCGCGCAACTAGGGCAAAACCAGGCTGGAAATAGGACGCAAATAGGGCCCATCTAGGGCGCAAGTGCGGCTCTACAAGGGTGCAACTAGGACGCAAGTGGGGCGCAAGTAGGGCTCAAGTAGGGCGCAAGTAGGATGCAACTAGAGCGAAAGTAGGGCACAATGAGGACATCAGTAAGGCGCAACTAGTGCGCAACAGGGCACAACTAACGCACAACTAGGGTTCAAGTAGGGCACAACTAGGGTACGAGTAGGACACAAGCAAGGTGGAAGTAGGGCACAAGTAGGACACAAATAGGGCCCAACTAGGGTGCAAGTATGATGCAACTAGGGTGTAACTAGGATGCATCTAGGGTGAAACTAGGGTGTAAGTAAGGTGCCAGTAGGGTGCAAGTAGGGCACAAGTAGGGCCGAACTAGGGTGCAACTAGGGAAAAACTAGGGCGCAACAAGGGCGTAGCTAGTACTAACTTAGGCTGAACTAGAGCACAACTAGTGGGTAACTAGGGTGCTAGGAGGGCACAAGTAGGGCGCAACCAGGGCACAACTAGGGTGTAGCTAGGGCACAACTAGGGCGTAGCTAGTGTCCAACGCATGCAAAACTAGGGCGCAACTAGGGTACAACTAGGACGTACCTAGGGCGGATCCAGGGTGCAACTAGGGCTTAGCTAGGATCAGACTAAGACGCAACTAGGGTGCAACTATGGTGCAAGTAGGGCGCAACTAGGACGCAACTAAAGCGTAAGTAGTGTCCAAGTAGAGCGCAAAGCAATATGCAAGTAGGGCACAAGTAGGGTGCAACTACGGTGCAACTAAGGCGCAAGTACGGGACAAGTAGGGTGCAAGCATGGCACAATGAGGGTGCAACTAGGGCACAACTAGGGTGCAAACATGGCGCAAACACAGCAAACCTCGTGTGCAACTAGGACGCAACTAGGGTGCAGCTAGGGTGTAGCTAGTGCCCAACTAAGGCACAACTAAGGTCCAACTAGGGCCCAATTGGGCGTAACTAAGGTGCAAATAGGGTCCAACTAGGGTGCAACTAGGGTGCAACTAGGGTGTAACTAGGTGGTAAGTAAGGCGCATGTAGGGCAAAACTCTGGTGCAACTAGGGCGCAACCAGGGCGTAGTGAGGGTGCAAGTAGGACGCAAGTAGGGCGCAATTAGGGCGCAAATAAGGCATAAATATGGTGTGAGTAAGGCGCAAGCAAGGCACAAGTAGGGTGCAACTAGAGTGAAACTAGGGCGCAACTAGGGTGCAATTAGGACGCAAGTAGGGCGCTAGTAGGGCTTAATTAGGGTGCAAGGAGGGTGTAATTAGGGAGCAACTAAGGCGCAACTAGGGCACAACTAGGACGTAAGTTGGGTCGAATTAGGCCGCAAGTAGGACGCAACTAAGGCACAAGAAGGGCTCAAGAAGGGCGCAATCAGTGTACAACTACGGCATAACTAGGGCGTAACTAATGCCCAACTGAGGCACAAATTGGGGGTAACTAGGACGAGATTAGGAGGTAACTAGGGTGCAAGTACGATGCATGTAGGGCGGAAGTAGGTAGGAACTAGGGTGTAACTAGGGCACAAGTAGGGTGCAACTAGGGCACAACTAGGGCAGAACTAGGGCACAACTAGGACGCAACTAGGGCGCATCTAGGGCACAAGTAGGGCACAACTAGGGTGCAAGTAGGGCGCAAAAAAGACAGAAGAGGGGCATGTTTAGTGTGCAACTAGGGCACAACTAGGGTACAACTTGGGGGAAGGTAGGGCTCAAGAAGGGTGCAAGTAGGATGCAAGTATAGCACCTGTAGGATGTAGGTAGATCACAACTATGAAACAAGTAGGGCGCAAGTAACGCGCAACTAGGGCGCAAGTGGGACACTTCTAGGGTGCAATTAGGGTGCAAGTAGGGTGCAAGAAGCAGGCATGTAGGGCACAATTAGGACGCAACAAGGGCGCAACTAGGGCGCAACTGAGCCTAGCTAGTGCTAAATGAGGCACAAGTAGGGCATAACTGGGGCGCAACTAGTGTGTAACTAGGGCGCAAGTAGGGCACAGGTAGGGCGTAACTAGGGCGCAACTAGGACGTAGCTAGGGAACAACTAGAATGTAGCTAGTACCCAACTAATGGGCAACAAGGCGCAACTAGGGTGCAACTAGGGCGCAACTAGGGTGGAATCAAGGCGTAACTAGAGCGCAAGTAGGGCGCAAGTATGGTACAAGTAGGGCGCAACTAGGGCGGAACTAGGGCACAACTGGGATGTAGGTAGTGCCCACCTGATGCCCAACTAAGGTGAAACGAGGGTGCAACTAGGACGAAAATAGGTTGGAATAAGGGCCAAAGTAGGGCGTGAGTAGGACGCAAGTAGGACGCAAGAAGGACGCAAGTAGGATGCAAGAAGGATGCAAGTAGGACGTAAGTAGGGTGTAATTGAGACACAACTAGGGTACGACTAGGGCGCAAGAAGGGCGCTAGTAGGGTACAACAAGAGTGCAACTTGGGCGCAACGAGGGCAAAAGTATGTTCCAAACAGGGTGGAAGAAGGGCACAAGTGGGACACAACTTGGGTGCAACTAGGACAGAACTACGGCGCATCTAGGGCACAACTAGGGTGCAATTAGGACGCATGTGCCCAACTGGGCCCAACTGGGGTCTGACTAGGACTCAACTAGGGCGCAAGTACGGCGTAGCTAGTGCTTGACATAGGCACAAGGAGAACGCAACTAGGGCACAAGTAGGGCAAAACTAGGTCACAAACAGGGCAGAACTAGGACGCAACTAGGGTGCAACTAGGGCACAACTAGGGCGCAACTAGGGCGTAATTAGGGTCGAAGTAGGGAGAGGGTAGGACATAACTATGGTGCAACTAGGACGCAACTAGGGTGCAAGTAGGGCGTAACTAGGGGGGAACTAGGACGCAACTTGGGCACAAGACGGGCACAAATAGGGCGCAAGTAGGGTTCAACAAGGGTGTAACTAGGGCACAACTACGGCACAAGTGGGGCCCAAGTAGGGTGCAACTAGGGCAAACTAGGGCGCACATATGGGGCAAGTAGGGCGCAACCAGGGCGCAAGTAAGGCGCAAGTAGGGTACAACTTGGTTGCAACTAGGGAGCAACTAGGGCGGAACTAGGGCATGACTAATGTCCAAATGAGGCAAAACTATGGCCCAACTAGTGCGCAATCAGGGCGTAACTAGGGCGCAAGTAGGGTACAACTTGGTTGCAACTAGGGAGCAACTAGGGCGGAACTAGGGCATGACTAATGTCCAAATGAGGCAAAACTATGGCCCAACTAGTGCGCAATCAGGGCGTAACTAGGGCGCAAGTAGGGCACAACTAGGTTGCAAACAGGATGTAACTAGAACGCAACTAGGGCGTAACTAGGGGGCAAGTAGGTTGCAAGTAGGACGCAACTAGGTGGCAACTAGGGTGCAATCAGGACGCAAGTAGGGCGCAAGTAGGGTGCAGGTAGGGCACAAGTAGGACGCAACTAAGGGGCAACTAGGTTGCAAACAGGATGTAACTAGAACGCAACTAGGGCGTAACTAGGGGGCAAGTAGGTTGCAAGTAGGACGCAACTAGGTGGCAACTAGGGTGCAATCAGGACGCAAGTAGGGCGCAAGTAGGGTGCAGGTAGGGCACAAGTAGGACGCAACTAAGGGGCAACTAGGTTGCAAGTATGGCGCAAGTAGGGTGCGAGCAGAGTATATCAAGGGCATAGATACGGCGCAACTAGGGTAGAAGCAGGGAACAAGTAGGGGCCAACTAGAGCGCAACTAGGGTACAACTAGGGTGGAACTAGGGCGAAGCTACTGCCCAACTGAGGCGCAACTAGGGCGCATCTAAGGCGGAAGTTGGGCGCACCTAGGGCGCAAGTAGGACGCAACTAGGGTGCAAGTAGTGCGTAAGAAGGGCGCAACTAGGGCGCAGCTAGGGCGCAACTAGGATGCAACTAGGGCATAGCTAGTGCCCAACTGAGGCGCACATAGGGGGCAACTAGGGCACAACTAGGACGCAACCAGGGTGCAAGTATATAACAAGTAGAACGCAACTAGGGTGCAACTAGGATGAAACTTGGGCGTAACTAGGATGGAACTTGGGTGCAACTAGGGTGTAGCTAGGGTCCAACTGAGGCACAACTAGGGTGCAACTATAGTGTATCTAGGACACAATAAGGGTCAACTAGGGCGTAACTAGGGCACAAGTAGGACGCAAGTAGGGCACAAGTAGGGTGCAACTAGGGTCCAATTATGGCACAACTAGGATATAGGTAGTGCTGAACTGATTTTGCAACAAGGGTGCAAGTAGGACGCAACTAGGGCAAAGTTAGGGCACAAAGAGAGCGCAACTAGGGCCCAACTCGGGCTCAACTAGGGAAAAACTAGGGTACAACTAGGGCGCAAGTAGGGCACAAGTAAGGCGCAAGTAGGGTGCAACTAGGGTGAAACTAGGGCGTAAGTAGGTCTTAAGTAGGGCGCAGTTAGGACACAAGTAGAATGCAAGTATGGTGCAACTAGGACACAACTAGGGTGCAACTAGGGTGCAACGAGAGCCAAGTAGGGTGCAACTAGGGTGCAACTGGGGTGCAACTAGGGTGCAACCAGGGCAAAGTTAGGGTACAAAGAGAGAGCAAATAGGGTGCAACTCGGACACAACTAGGGAAAAACTAGGGCACAACTTGGGCGCAAGTAGGGCACAAGGAAGGCGCGAGTAGGGCGCAACTAGGGTGCAACTAGGACGCAACCAGGGCGCACATGGGGGCGTGAGTAGCGCACAACTAGGGAGCAACTAGGGCGCACCAAGGGCACAAGTAGGGCGTAACTTGGGCGCAACTAGGGCACAACTAGCAGACAAGTAGGACGTAGCTAGTGCGCAACTGAGACGTGACCAGGACACAACTAGGGCGCAACAAGGGCGTAACTATGGCGTAATAAGGGTACAAGTGAAGCACAACTAGGGCGCAACTAGGGCACAACTAGGGTGCAACTAGGGCACAACTAGGACGTAGCTAGTGTCCAACTGAGATGCAACTAGGGCACAAGTAGGGTGCAACCGGGGCACAACTAGGGCGCAAGTGGGATGCAGCAAGGCGTAATTAGGGTGCAAGTAGGGGACAACGAGGGTGCAACTAGGGCGCAACTAGGGCACGACTTGGACGTAGCTAGTGCCCAGCTGAGACGCAACTAGGACGCAACTAGGGCGCAACTAGGGCGCAAGTACAGTGCAACTAGAGTGCAAGTGTTGCGCAACTAGGGCGCAAGTAGGGCGCAAGTAGGGCGCAACTAGGGCAAAACTAGTGTGCAACTAGGGCGCATCTAGGGCGTGGCTAGTGCCTAACTAAGGCGCAACTAAGGCGCAACCACGGCACAACTAGGGTACAACTAGGGCGCATGTAGGGCGCGACTACGGTGCTTGTAGGGCGCATCTAGGAAGGAATTGGAGCCCATGTAGGGCGCAAGTAGGAAACAACTAGAGGGCAACTAGGGAGAAACTAGGGCACAACTAGGGCACAAGTAGAGCGCACGTAGGGCGCAATTAGGGCGCAACTAGAGCGTAACTTGGGTGTAACTAGGGCAAAACTAGAGCACAACTAGGGCCCAAGTAGGGCATAGCTAGTGTCCAATTGAGGTGTAAATAAGATGCAACAAGGGCGTAACAAGGGTGCAAGTAAGACGCAAGTAGGGCACTAGTAGGATGCAAGTAAGGCACATCTAGGGTGTAACTAGGGCGCAACTAGGGCGTAGCACTTACTGAACTGGGGCATAACTAGGGCGCATCTAGGGCGCATGTAGGGCGTAGCTAGGGTCGAACTGAGTCAAAATTGGTGTGGAACTAGGACGCAGCTAGGGTGCAACTAGGTTGTAAGGAGGGCTCAAGTAGACTGTAAGCAGGACGCAAGTACGGTGCTAGTAGGGTACAAGTAGGGCACAACTAGGTGAGAATCAGGATGGGAGTAGGACAAAACTAGGGTAAAATTGGGATGTAACTAGGGAGAAACTAGGGCACAGCTAGTGTGCAAGTCGTGCACAAGTGGGGCGCAAGTATGACGTAAGTAGGGCGGAAGTAGGGTGAAAAAAGGGTGCATCTAGGGCGTAACAAGGGCGCAACTAGGGTGTAGCTAGTGCCAAGTGAAGCATAACTAGGGTGCAACAAGAGCACAACTAGTGCACAACTAGGACGGAAGTAGGGTGCAACTAGGGCGCAAGTAGGGCACAAGTAGGGTGCAAGTATGGTGCAAGAAGGGCGTAACTAGAATGCAACTAGGGCACAACTAGGGGGAAAGTAGGGAGCAAATAGGGCGCAACTAGGGTGACAGTTTGGTGCAGCTATGGCGCAACTAGGACACAACTAGGGTGTAACTAGGGCATTGCTAAGATGCAAGAAGGGCATAAGTAGGATGCAACTAGGGCACATGTAGGATGCAACTCGGGTGCAAGCAGGATGAAAATAGGACTTAAGTAGGGAGCATCTAGGGCACAACTTGAGGACAACTAGGGTGCAAGTAGGGCGCAAGTAGGGTCAAGTAGGGCGCAACTAGAGTGCAACTAGGACACAACTAGAGTGCAAGACGGGTGCAAGTAGGATACTATTAGGGCTCAAGTAGGGCATAACCTGGGCGCAACTAGGGCGCAACTTGGGTACAAATACGGTGCAAGTAGGAACCAAAGTAAGGCGCAACAAGGGTGCACTAAGGGAGCAAATAGAGCACGACTAGGGCGCACGTAGGGTGCAACTAGTGCATAACTAGGGAGCAACTAGGGCACAATTTGGGCTTAGCTAGTGCCCAACTGAGGTGCAACTAGGATAAAGCTAGGGCGCAAGTCGGGCACGACTAGGGTGTAACTAGGGCGTAACTAGGGCGCAAGTAGGGCGTAAGAAGGGCGCAACTAGAGCCCAACTAGGATGTACCTAGGGCGCAACTAGGACGTAGCTAGTATCCAACTGAGGCACAACTAGTGCGCAAGTAGGGTGCACCTAGGGTGCAAGGAGGGTGCAACAAGGGCGCAACTAAGGCGAAAGAAGGGCGCAAGTAGGGCACAACTAGGGCACAACTAGAGTGCAACTAAGGTGCAACTAGGACGCAAATAGGGCACACGTAGGGCATATCTAGGGCCCAACTAGGGTGCAACTAGGGTGCAACAAGGGCACAACTAGGTCGCAACTAGGTCGTAGCAAGTGCCAAAATAAGGCACAACTAGGACGCAATGAGGGCGTAACCAGGGCACAACTAGGGCTCAATTAGGGCTCAGCTAGGGCGTAACTAGTGCGCAACTAGGGTGCAAAAAGGGTGCAACTAGGGCACAAGTAGGACGAAAGTAGGGCCCAAGTAGGATGCACATAGGGCACAATGTAGGCCAAACTAGAGCGCAAATAGGATGCAACTTGGCCCATGCGAGGGCGCAAGTACGGCACACAAGGGGCAGACTTAGGGTGCAAGTAGGGTGCAAGTCGGGTGCAAGTAGGATACAAATAGGGTGCAACAAGGGCGCAACAAGGGCGGAAGTTGGGCGCATGTAGGACGCAAGTAGGGCGCAACTAGGGTGAAATTAAGGTGTAACTAGGACATAAGTAGGGCGCAAGTTGGGCGCAAGAAGGGCGCAACAAGGGCGGAAGTTGGGCGCATGTAGGACGCAAGTAGGGCGCAACTAGGGTGAAATTAAGGTGTAACTAGGACATAAGTAGGGCGCAAGTTGGGCGCAAGAAGGGCGCAACAAGGGTACAACTAGGGCGCAAAGGTTGTGCAAGTAAGGCACTCTTCGGCGCAACTAGGGTGTAGCTAGTGCCCAACTGAGGCGCAACTAAGGCGTAACTTGGGCGCAAGTAGGGCAAAACCAAGGAGAAAGTAGGGCACAACTAGGGTGCAAGAAGGGTGCAAGTAGGGTGTAACTAGGATGTAACTAGGGCGCAACTAGGGCGCAACTAGGGCGCAAGTTGGGCGCAAGTAGGGCAAAACCAAGGAGAAAGTAGGGCACAACTAGGGTGCAAGAAGGGTGCAAGTAGGGTGTAACTAGGATGTAACTAGGGCGCAACTAGGGCGCAACTAGGGCGCAAGTAGGATGCAAACAGGGCGCAAGTAGGGCGGAGGTAGGGAGCAACTAGGAGGCACTTAGGGTACAAGTAGGGCGCAAGTAGGGAGCAACTAGGGTGTAACTTTAACGCAACTAGGGCAGACGTGCGGCTCAAATAGGGCGTTACTAGGGCACAACTGGGGTACAACTTGGGGGCAACTACAGGGCAAGTAGTGCGAATGTAGGGCACCACAAGGGTGTAATTGGGTTGTACCTAGTGCCCAATTCAGGCACAACTCGGGCGCAACTAGGGCACAAGTCGGGCGCATCTAGGACACTAGTATAACGCAACTAGGGAACAAGAAGGACGCAAGCACGGTGCAACTAGGGAAAAACTAGGGTGCAACTAGGGCATGGCTAGTGTCCAACTGATGTCCAACTAGGGCGCAACTAAGGCGCAAGTAGGGCATAACTAGGGCGCAAGTAGGGAGAAACTACGGTGCAACTAGGGAAAAACTAGGGTGCAACTAGGGCATGGCTAGTGTCCAACTGATGTCCAACTAGGGCGCAACTAAGGCGCAAGTAGGGCATAACTAGGGCGCAAGTAGGGAGAAACTACGGTGCAACTAGGCCACAACAAGGTCGCAACTAGGGCACAGGTAGGACACAAGTAGGGGGAAACTAGGGCACAACTAGGGCGCATATACGGCACAAGTCGGGTGCAAGTAGGATGGAATTAGAGTGCAACTAGGGTGTAACTAGGGCGCAAAGTTGGGCGCAAGTAGGGCACAAGTAGGGCACAACTAGGGCGCAACTAGGGAGCCACCGGGGCATAACTAGGGCATAGCTAGTGTGTGATTGAGGTACAAATAGGGTGCAACTAAGGTGTAACTAGGGCCCAACTAGGGGACAAGGAGGGCGCACATAGGGCGCAACTGGGTTGCAACTAGGGCGCAAGTAGGGAAAAACTAGGGAGCAAGTAGGGCACAACTAGGGTGCAAGAAGGGCGTAAGTAGGGCATTACCAGGGCGCAACTAGGGCGTTGCAAGTGTCCAACAGAGGCGCATCTAGGATGATACTAGGGCATAAACAGGGCACAAGTAGGGTGCAACTAGGGCGCAACTTGGGCGCAACTAGGACAAAAGTAGGGCACAAGTAGGGTACAACTAGGAGGCAATAAAGGCACAAGGAGGATGCAACTAGGGTGTTGAAAACTTGCCCCTCTGGATGCCCAATTGTGGCGTCGGGAGGCGTCGACAAGCCGCCACAGAGTGGAAACTCTGCGCTGGTGGATCTGGCAACTCAAGAATTGCTTGGATCCTAAAATGGATGATTTCCCTGTAGATTTGACGAGTCCGTACATCTGGTGGAAGTTGTTTCACTGGAATCGAACAAGTATCGAAGGAGATATCACCCTCCAAAGTTGGGGTGTGCACAGCGGCTCTGGGAGCCGGCTGCGACTCGAAATCTGGTGGATAATCGACCGGACCGAGTAACAAAAGTACCATCTGGAGGTTTTGCTCCGGAAGGTCTGCCGAGGCGTCCGGTGGATCGTCCACCGGATCGTGTAGTGCAGGTTGTTACAAAGGGACTTAGCCAAAATCATGGCTTGGCGTCGGAATCTCACTAGTACGTATTGTTGATTGGGGACTTCGTCAAAATTCTGACTGTAGGTCCACGAACAGGTTTCTAACCTCGTCACGCCCCATTACCAAACTCGGCCCAAAAGTGGGAAAGGTGCATAGAAACAGTGCAGGGGACCCATACATCACTTGCAATGGGATCTGTGCCTTGGGAAAGGCGCTTCACACATGAAGAAAGGCGTTGCGGCGTGTGGTGGCGTCAGGCTTCTGTGGTGGGTGAGACCTGGGTTTTTGGCAAGCATAACTTGGGCTACTCTTGGTCGAATCGTGCGCAGTTTGGTGCGTTGGAAAGCTCATGAATAGCCCTATAAATGTTGTGACATTTTCTATGTTAAAAAACTAATGCAAAACTGTGTTATTCCCTTCGCAAAAGTGACTGCCTCTCATTGAGTGCTCACACAGCGTGAC
The DNA here is from genome assembly GCA_023375785.1 of Penium margaritaceum. Classification (NCBI taxonomy): domain Eukaryota; kingdom Viridiplantae; phylum Streptophyta; class Zygnematophyceae; order Desmidiales; family Peniaceae; genus Penium; species Penium margaritaceum. Next base: position 112,411 of record SZWC01005320.1, read on the forward strand.
GCGACCAGAAAGCTCATGCTCAGTCTCATATTTGCTCAAAACAGAAGAAGTGAATCACCAAGAGACAATCAGAAAAACGTTGGGACCACACCACACGGATTCCTCTTGACATAGGGCGCAACTATGACGTAACTAGGGCGGAAATGGGGCACAAGTAGGACGCAACTAAGGCACAACTAGGGCGCAACTAGGGGGTAAGTAGGGCAAATGTAGGGCGCCACAAGGGTGCAACTAGGGCATAGCTAGTGCCCAAATAAGGCGCAACTAAAGAGAAACTAGGGCACAAGTCGGGCGCAACTAGGACATTAGCATGATGCAACTAGGGCACAAGAAGGGCGCAACCAGGGACCAACTTAGACAAAACTAGGCCACAACTAGGGTAGAGCTAGTACCCATTTGAGGCCCAATTAGGGCGCAACTAGGGCGCAAGTAGGGCGCAACTAGAGTGCAAGCACGGGGCAACTACGGCGCAACTACGACACAACAAGGGCACAACTAGGGCGCAGGTAGGATGCAAGTAGGGCGCAACTAGGGCGAAACTAGGGAATAACTAGGGTACACATAGGGCATAAGTAGGATGCAAGTTGGGCGTAACTAGGGTGCAACAAGGGTGTAACTAGGGCGCAAGTTGGATGCAAGTAGGGCACAAGTAGGGCACAACTAGGGCGTAACTACGGAACAACTAGGGCGCAACTAGGGCGTAGTTAGTGCGCAATTGAGGCAGAAATAAAGCGCAACCAGGACATAACTAGGGTCCAACAAGGGCATAACTAGGGTGCAAGTAGGACACAACTGGGGTGCAACTAGGGGCCAACTACGGTGAAACTAGTACCCAACTGAGGCGTAACTGGGGCACAACTAGGGCGCTCCTAGGGCACAACTAAGGTGCAACTAGGACATAACTAGGGTGCATCTGGGACGCAAGTAGGGCACAACAAGGACGTAACTAGGGCGTTACTAGGGTGCACCTGGGACGCAACTAGGGTGTAGCTAGTACACAACTGGGTCGCAACTAGAGTACAACCAGGATGCAACTAGGACACAACTAGGGCACAAGTAGGGCTCAACTAGGGCGCAAGTAGGACGCAAGTAGTGTGCAAGTAGAGCAAAAATAGGGTGCAACTCGGGCGCCTGTAGGGCAAAAGTACAATGCCACTAGGGCGTAACTAGGGCGCAACTAGGAGGCAACTAGGGCGCAAGTAGGGCGCAAATAGGGCACAAGTAGGGCACAACTAGGGTGCAACTAGGGCGTTGCTAGTACTAACTGAGGCACCACTAGGGCACAACTAGGGCACAACTATTGCACAACTAGAGCGCAAGCAGGGCGCAAGATGGGCACATGCAGGACACAACTACTGCGCAACTAGGATGAAACCAAGGTGTAGCTAGTGTCCAACTAAGGCGCAACTAGAGCGTAACTATGGAACAACTTGGCCGCAACTAGGGTCCAACAAGGGCGGAAGTAGGGCTTAGGAAGGGCACAAGTAGGGTGCAAGTACGGTACAACTAGGGCACAACTAGGACGTACCTAGTGTCAAAACAAGGGTACAACTAGGGCGCAACTAGGGCGGAAGTACGGCACAACTAGGGCTGATGTAGGGCGCAAGTGGAGCACAAGAAGGGTACAAATAGGCCGCAACTAGGTCGTAACTAGGGCGAATGTAGGACGCATCCAGGGCACAAGTAGGACGCAACTAGGGTACAACTATGGCGCAACTAGAGCGCAACTAGGGTGCAACTAGGATGCAAGTACGGCGTAACTAGGGCGCAACTAGGATGCAACTAGGTTGCAAGTAGGGTGCAAGTAGGATGCAAGTAGGGCATACTAGGGTGCAATTAGGGTGCAACAAGGGTGCAAGTGGGGCACACGTTGGACGAGAGTAGGGCGCAACCAGGGTGCAAGTAGGGGGCAACTACGGCACAACTAGGATGCAACAAGGGCACAACTAGGGCTCAACTAGGGCACAATTAGGGCGTGTAGAGGGCGCAAGTTGGACACAAGTAGGACGCAATTAGGGTGCGACTAGGGCACAACTAGGGCGCAAGTTGTGCGCAAGTAGAACGCAAGTAGGACACAACTAGGGCGCAACTAGGGAGCAACTACGGTGCACCTAGGGCATAGCTAGTGCGCAACTGAGGCGTAAATAGGGCACAACTAGGGCATAACTAGGGCCAAACTAGGGCACAAGTATGGCGCAAGTAGGGCGGAACTGGGGTTCAACTAGGGTGCAACTACGGCAAAGCCAAAGTCCAACTTAGGCGTAACTAGGGCACAAGTAGGGCACTCCTAGGGCACAACTAAGGCGCAACTAGGATGCAACGATGCCACATCTAAGATCCAACAATGCCACATCTAGGATGCAAGTAGGGCACAACTAGGACGCAACCAGGGCACAACTAGGGTGCAACTTGAACGCAACTAGGATAAATCTAGTACCAAACTGAGTCGCAACTAGTGCGTAACTTATGCGCAACTAGGACACAACTAGGGTACAAGTAGGGCTCAACTTGGGTCCAAGTAGGACGCAAGTATGGCGCAAGTACGACACAATATGGCACAAATAGGGTGTAACGGAAGTACGGCGTAAGCAGGACGCAACCAGGGTACAACTAGGGTGCAACTAGGGTGGAAGTAGGTTGCAAGTAAGATGGAAGTAGGATGCAACTAGGGCGCAACTAGGACGCAAGCAGGACGCAACTAGGGTACAACCAGGGCGCAACAAGGGCACAAGTAGTGCACAACTAGTGTGCAACTAGGGCACAAGTAGGGCATAAGTAGGGCGCAAATAGGGCACAACTAGGGCACAACTAGGGCTCAACTAGGGTGTAGCTAGTGTCCAACTAAGGAGCAACGAGGGCACAACTATGGTACAACTAAGTCGCAAGTAGGACGCAACCAGGGCACGAGTAAGGCGGAAGAAGGGCACAAGCAGGGTGCAACTAGGGTGGAACTAGGGCACAACTAGGACGTAGCTAGTGCCCAATTGAGGCGCAACTGGGCCGAAACTCGGACGCAACTAGGGCACAACTAGGGCGGATGTAGGAAACATCTACGGCACAACTAGGACTAACGTAGGGTACAACTTAGGTGCAATTAGGGCAAAACTAGGAGAAAAGTGAGGTACAAATAGGGTGCATCTAGGACCCCAGTAGGGCACAACTAGGGTGCTACTAGGATGTAACTAGGGTGCAACTAGAGCGCAACTAGGGTACAAGTAGGATGCACGTAGGGTGCAACTAGGTCACAACGAGGACACAACTAGGGTGCAAGGAGGTTGCAAGTAGGGCACAACTAGGGCACAACTAGGAGGCAACTAGGGCGCAAATATGGCTTAACTAGGGCGCAACTAGGGTACAACAAAGGCGTAACTAGAGTGCAACAAGGACGTAACTAGGGCGTAGATATTTCCTAAGTAAGACGCAGCTAGGGTGCAAGGAAGGCACAACAAGGGAACAACGAGGCCGTAAGAAGGGTACAACTATGGCGTAACTAGGTCGCAAGTACGACACAACTAGGGTGGAATCATGGCGCAACTAGGGCGCAACTCAAACATAGATAGTGCCCAACTAAGGTACAACTCTGACGTAATTATTGCAAAAGTACGGCACAACTAGTGTACAAGTACGGCGCAACTAGGACGGAAGTAGGACGTAACTAGGACTTAACTAGGGTGCAACTAGGGCGCAACTAGGACGTAGCTAGTGCCCAACTGAGGTGCAACTAGGGCGCAACGAGGTTGCAAGAAGGGTACAACTAGGGCGCAAGTAGGGCGTAACTAGGGCACAAATAGGGGTCATCTAGGGTGCAACTGGGGCCCAAGTAGGGCAAAAGTAGGGCGTAACGAGAGCACAACTAGGATGCAACTAGGGCACAACTAGGGTACAACTAAGGCACAAGTACGGTGCAAGTATGGTGGAACCAGGACGCAACTAGGGCATTGCTAGCGTACAACTAGGGTGCAACAAGGGCCTAGCTAGTGCCCAACAGAGGCACAAATAGGTTGCAACTAGGGTCCAACTACGGCGTAAGTAGAGCGCAAGTAGGACGCAACTATGGTGCAACTAGGGTTTAACTAGGGCACAACTAGGGTGTAGCTAGTACTCAAGTGAGGCGCAACAAGGGTGCAACTAGGGCGCAACTAGGGCGCATCTAGGGTGTAACTAGGACGTATCTAGGGCACAACTAGGGCACAAGTAGGGCGCAACTAGGATGAAAGTAGGGCGTAGCTAGAATCCAAATGAGACGACACTAGGACACAACTAGGGCAGAACTAGGAAGCAAGTAGGACACAACTAGGATGCAACTAGGGTGCAACTAGGAAAGAATGAGGGCGTAGATAGTGCCTGCTAAGGTGCAACTATGGCGCATGGAGGGCGCAACTATGGCGAAACAAGGGTGCAAGTAGGGTTGAACTACGCCGTAATAAGGGTCCAAGTAGGGTCCAACTAGGGTGCAACTAAGGCGTAACTAGGGCGCAACTCCGCCGTAGATAGTGCCCAACTGAGGCGTTACTATGATGCAATTTGGACGCAGCTAGAAAGCAAGTACGGAACAACTAGGGCGCAAGTAGGGGGCAGCTAGGGCGGAAGTAGAGTGCAAGTACGGCACAACCCGGGAGCAACTAGGGCACAACAAAGGCGCAACTAGGGGGTAACTAGGGCGCGGCTAGTGTCCAACTTAGGGGTAACTATGGTGCAACTAGGGCGCAAGTAGGGTACAACTAGGGTGCAACCATGACGCAACTTCGGCGCAACTAGGGCCCATGAAGTGCTCAAGTAGGGCATATCTGGAGCAAAACTAGGGCGCTACTAGGGGACAACTAGGGCGCAACTAGGGCGCAAGAAGGGCGCAAGTATGGCGCAACAAGGGCGTAGCTAATGCCCAACAAAGGCCAGAATAGGATGCAACTAGGGTGCAACTAGGGCTTAACTAGGCCACAAGTAGGTCGTAAGTACGACACAAGTAGGGAAAAACTAGGGTGCAACTTGGGTGCAACTAGGATGCAACTAGGGTGCATCGAGGGCGCAAGTAGGGTGTAACTAGGGCACAACTAGTGCGCAACTAGGGCGCAACTACAGTGCAACTAGGACGCAGCTAGGGCGTAACTAGTGCCAACTGAGGGGTAACAAGGCCGCAACTAGGGCGCACTTTGTGTGCAACTAGGGCGCAAGTAGGACGCATGAGTAGTGCAACTAGGGCGCAACTAGGGCGCAACTAGGACGCAACTGGGGCTTAGCTGGTGCCCAAGTGAGGCGCAACTAGGGAACAACTTGGGTACAACTAGGGCGTAACTAGGGCGCAACTAGGGCGCAACTAGGGCGTAACTAGGGCGCAAGTAGGGCACAAGCAAGGCACAACTAGAGCGCCACTGGGACGCAACTAGGGAGTAGCTAGTGCTTAATGAAGGCGCAACTAGGGTAAAACTAGGGTACAACTAGGGCGCAACTAGGACGCAACTAGGGCGCAACTAGGACGCAACTAGGGTGTAAGTAGGGCACGAGTAGTGTGCAACTAGTTCCCAACTGAGGTGCAACTAGGATGCAACTAGGACAAAGCTAGAGGGAACTAGGACGTAGCTAGTGCCTACCAAGGTGCAACTTGGGCACAACTAAGGTGCAACAATTGCACAACTAGGGCGCAAGCAGGGCGCAATTAGGGCACAAGTAGGGCACAACTAGCGCGCAACTAGGACGTAACTAGGGCGTAGCCAGTTCCCAAGAACGGGACAACTGTAGCGCAACTAGGGTGCAACTATGGCGTAACTAGGACGCAACTAAGGCGCATCTTGGAAGCAACTAGGGCGCAACTAGGGCGCAACTAGGGCACAACTAGGACGGAAGAAGGGTGCAAGTACGACAAGAGTAGGGTGCAACTAGGGCGGAAGAAGGGCGCAAGTACGACACGAGTAGGGTGCAATCAGGGCACATCTAGGGCATAGCTAGTGCCCAAGTGATGCGCAATATGGGTGCAATTAGGACAAAACTAGGGTGCAACTAGGACGTAGCTAGTGCCAACTCAGGCGTAACTTGGGCACAACTAAGGCGCAATTATTGCACAACCAGGACGCAAGTAGGGCGCAAGTAGGGCCCAAGTAGGGAGCAACTAGGGCGCAACTAGGAAGCAACTAGGGTGTACATAGTGTCCAACAGAGGCACAAACAGGGGACAACAAGAGTTCAACTAGGGCACAACTAGTGCACAACTAGGGCGCAACTAGGGCACAAGAAGGGCATGATTAGGGTGCAACTAGGGCGCAATTAGGGGAGAACGAGGGCGTAGCTAGTACCTTACTCAGGTGCAACTAGGGCGCAACTAGGACAAACCTAGGGCGCAACGAGGGCATAGCTAGTGCCAACTGAGGCACAACTTGGGCACAACTAAGGCGCAACTACTGTGCAACTAGGGTGCAAGTAGGGCGCAAGTAGGGTGCAAGTATGGCACCAGTAGGGCGCAACTAGGCCATAATTCGGGCACAACGAGGGCGTAGCTAGTACCAACTAAGGCACAACTTGGGCACAACTAAGGCGCAACTACTGTGCAACTAGGGTGCAAGTAGGGCGCAAGTAGGGTGCAAGTATGGCACCAGTAGGGCGCAACTAGGCCATAATTCGGGTACAACGAGGGCGTAGCTAGTGTCCACGTGAGGCGCAACTAGGGCAGAACTAGAGCAAAACTAGGGCGCAACTAGGGCGTAGCTAGTACCAACTAAGGCACAAGTTGGGCACAACTAAGGCGCAACTATTGTGTAACTAGAACACAAGTAGGGTGCAAGTAAGGTGCAAGGATGGCACAACTAGGGCGCAATTAGGATGCAACTAGGGCATAGCTAGTGCCAAACAAAGTTGCAACTAGGGCACAACTAGGGTGCAACTAGGGCGCAACTAGGGCACTAGGGTGCAACTAGGGCGCAACTAGGGTGCAGGTAGGGCACAATTAGTACGTAACTAGGGCACAGTCAGGGCACAACAAGGGCGTAGCTAGTGCCCAACTGAGGTGCAACTAGGGCGCAACTACGGCATAGCTATTGCCAACTTAGGCACAACTTGGGCACAACTGAGGTGTAACTTTTGTGCAACTAGGGGGCAAGTAGGGCGCTGGTAAGGTGCAAGTAGGGTGCAACTAGGGTGCAACTAGGACACAACTAGTGTGTAGCTAGTTCCCAACAATGGCGTAACTAGGGCGCAACTGGGGTGCACCTAGGGTGCAACTAGGGCGCAAATAAGGTACAACTAAGGCACAACTAGGATGCAACTAGGGCGTAGCTAGTGCCCTAGTGAGGGGCAACTAGGGCACAACTAGGGTACAATTTGGGCGCAACTAGGGCGCAACCAGGGCGCAACTAGGGTGCATCTAGGGCACAACTAGGGCGCAAGCAAGGCACAAGTAGGGCGCAACTAGGAGCAACTAGGGCACAACAAAGGTGTAGTTAGTGTCCACGAGAGGCGCAAATAGGGCATAACTGGGGCGCAACTAGGGCACAACGAGGGCGGAAGTAGGGCGCACCTAGGGTGTAAGTAGGGCACAAGTAGTGCGCAAGTAGGGCACAAGTAGGGTGCAACTAGAACACAAGTAGGGTGCATGAAGGGCGCTACTAGGGTGCACGTAGGTTGAAAGTAGGGCACAATCAAGGTGAAACTAGGGCAAAAACAGGGAAAAAATAGGGCGCAACTAGAGTGTAAGTAGGGCAAACGTACGGCGTAACTAGGGCGTAACTACTATACAGCTCGGGCACACGTAGGGTGCAAGTAGGTCGCACGTAGGGTACTTCTAGAGTGTAACTAGGACACAACTAGGCCGTAAGGAGAGGCAAGTAGGACGCAACTAGGGCACAATTCAGGTGCTGCTAGGACGCATCTAGGGTGCAAGTAGAGCTCAAGTCCGGCCCGCAACTGGGGTGCAACTAGGGCGCAAGTAGGGTGCAAATAAGGCGCAAGTAGGATTCAACTAGGGCTCCACTACGGTGCAACAAGGACGCAACTAGGGTGCAAGTAGGGCGTACCTAGTGCCAAACTGAGACACAACAAGGATGCCACTATGTCGCAACCAGGGTGTGAGAAGGGCGCAAGTAGGGAGCAAGTATAAGGCCATTGGGGGGCAACTAGGGCGCAACGAGGGCGCAACTAGGACACAACTAGGGCGTAACGCATGCCCAACTGAGGCGCACCTAGGGCACAAGTAGGACACAAGTAGGACGTAGTTAGGGCGCAAGTAGGGCACAACTAAGGCGCAACTAGGGCGTTACTAGGGCAAAAATAAAATGTAGCTAGTGCTGAACTGGGGTGAACTAGGGCACAACTAGGGCAGAACATTGGCGTAAGCATGGCACAAGTAGGGAGTAAGTAGGGCGTAACTAGGGCACAACTAGGGCATAACTAGAGTACAACTAGGGCGCAACTATGGCACAACCACGGCACAACTATGCATAGCTAGTTCCCAAATGAGGCGCAACTAAGGCGCAACTAGGGCGCAAGTAGGGCACAACTAGGGTGCAAGAAGGAAGCAACTAGACGGCATCTAGGGTGCAACTAGGGCGCAACTAGGGCCCAAGTCGGATGCAAGTAGGGTGTAATTAGGGCGCAACTAGGGCGCAACTAGGGCGCAAGTCGGATGCAAGTAGGGTGTAAGTAGGGCGCAACTAGGGCGCAAGTAGGGCGCAACTAGGGCGCAACTAGGACACAAGTATGGTGCAAATAGGGTGCAACTAGGGCACAACTAAAACATCGCTAGTGCCCAAGTGAAGCGCACCTTGGACACAACTACTACACAAGCAGGGAGCAACTTGTGGGCAAGAAGGATGCAACTAGGCCGCAAGTAGGGTGCAAGCAGGGAAAAACTAGGACGCAACTAGGGTGCAAGTATGGTGCAACTAGGGTGTAGCTAGTGCTCAATGGAGGCGCAACTAGGGTGCAAACAAGAAAAACGTAAGGGGCAACTAGGGCACAAGTGGGGCGCAAGAATGATGCATCTAGGGTGTACCTAGGACACAACTAGGATGCAAGTAGAGGGAAAAAAGGGTATAACTAGGGTGCAACTAGGATGCAACAAGGGCGCAACCAGGGCGCAAGTAGGGCGCAACTAGGATGCAACAAGGGCGCAACTAGGGCGCAACTAGGACACAACTAGGGTGCAATTAGGGCGCAAGTAGGGTGCAAGTTTTGCATCTAGGGTGGAACTAATGGATGACTAGGGCACAAGTAGGGCGCAAATATGACCCAACTAGGGAGCATCTAGGGCACAACTAGGGTGCAAGTAGGGAGCAAGTAGGGCTCAACTAGGGTGCAAAAAGGGCACAACTCCAGCACAACAAGGGTGTAGCTTATGCACAACTGAGGTGCACCTAGGCTGCAACTTAGGCGCAAGTAGGGCGCAAGTAGGGTACGAGTAAGGTTCAACTAGGGCGCAACAAAGGCTTACTAGGGTACAACTAGGGCGCAAGAAGGGTACAATCAGGATTTAACTTGGGCGCAAGTAGGGCGCAACTAGGGCGCAACCAGGGCACAACCTGGGCGCAACTAGGGCGCAACTAATGCGCATCTAGGGAGAAACTAGGGCGCAACTAGGATATAGCTAATGCCGAACTGAGGCGCAACTAGGGCACAACTAAAGCGCAACTGGGGCTCAAGTAGGGTGCAACAAGGGCACAATTAGGGCACAAGAATGGCGTAAGTAGGGCACAAGTAGGGTGCAAATAGGACATTACTAGTGTGCAATTAGTGCCCAACTAAGGCACAAATAGGGCACAACTAGGGTGCAAGTACGGCACAACTAGGGTGTAAGTAGGATACAAGAAGGGCACACAGCGAGTGCAAGTAGGGTGCAACTAGGGCACAACTAGGGCGTAAATGGGGCGCAGATAGGGCACAAGTAGGAAAAAACTAGGATGCAACTAGGGCGCAACTAGGCTACAACTAGAGCGCAAGTAGGGCAGAAGTAGGGCGTAAGTAGGGTGCAACTAGGACGTAACTAGGGTGCAACTAGGGCACAACTAGTACACAACTAGGGCGCAACTAGGGCGCAACTAGGCTACAACTAGAGCGCAAGTAGGGCAGAAGTAGGGCGTAAGTAGGGTGCAACTAGGACGTAACTAGGGTGCAACTAGGGCACAACTAGTACACAACTAGGGCGCAACTAGGGCACAAGTAGGGCGCAAGTAAGGCGCAAGTACCGCGCATTAGTGTGCAACTAGGTTGCAAATAAGGTGTAGTTAGTGTCCAATTAAGGCGCAACTAGGGCGCAACTAAGGTACAACTAGGCCACAACTAAGGCACAACTAGGGCGCAACTAGGGTGCAAGTAGGGCGCATGTAGGGCACAAGTAGTGTGCAACTAGGGTGCAGCTAGGGAACAACTAGGACGTAGTGAGTGCCAAAATGAGGCACAACTAGGGATAAACTAGGGTGCAACTAGGGCGGAAGTAGGGCACAACTAGGGTGCATGTAGGACGCGAGTTGGGTGCAAGTAGGGTGCAACTAGGATGCAAGTAGCACGCAACTAGGGCTAACGTAGGGTGCAACGAGGGTGCAAGTAGGGTACAACTAGTTACCAATTAGGATGCAATAGGGCAAAAGTAGGGCGTAGCTAGGGTGCAAGGAGGGCGCAACTAGGGTTCAACTAGGGCATAACTAGGGCGTAACTAGATACTAAGATGCAACTGGGACTCAAGTAGGACGCAACTAGGGAACAACTAAGACACAAGTATGGCGCAAGTAGGGTGCAAGTAGGACGCAAGTAGGGTACACTAGGGTGTAACTAGGGCGCAACAAGGGCGCAACTAGGGTGTAAGTAGGATGCAAAGAGGGCGGAACTAGGGCGCAACTAGGTCACAACTAGGACAGAAGTAGGGCACAATTGGGACACATCTAAGGCGCAACTTGGGAGCAGATAGGGCGCAAGTAGGGCGCAAGTAGGGCACAACCAGGGCGCAACTAGGGCGCAACTAGGCCGCAAGTACAATGCAACTAGGGCGCAAGTAGGGCGTTGCTAGTGCCCAACTGAGATGCAACTAGGATGCAACTAGGACATAACTAGGGCGCAAGTAGGATACAACTAGGGCGCAAGTACGGCGCACCTAGGGCGCAATTAGGGAAAAACTAGGATGCAACTAGGGTGCAACTAGGGTGCAACTAGGGCGCAGCTAGAGCCCAACTTTGGCGCAACTAGGGCGCAATTAGGGTACAAGTAGTATACAACTAGGGCGTAATTAGGGTGCAAGTTGGACGCAACTAATGTGCAACCAGGACACAACTAGGCGTAATTCGGATGTAGATAGTGCCAAACTCGGGAGGATCTTTGACGCAACTAGAGCACAATTAGGGTGCAAGTACGGCGTAACTAGGGCACAAGTAAGACGCAACTAAGGTGCATGTAGAGGGTAAGTAGGGCGCAACTAGGGCGCAGGTAGGGCACAATCAGGGCGTAGCTCGTGCCCAACTGACGTGTGACTTGGGTGCAGCTAGGGCGCAAGTATGGCACAACGACATTGCAAGTAGGGCGCAACTAGGGCGCAACTAGGGCACACCTAGGGCACAACAGGGGCCCATGTACGGCGCACCCAGGGCACAAATGGGGCCTAAGTAGGGCACCAGTACGGTGCAACTAGAGTGCAACAAGAGCGCAAATAGGGTGCAAATAGGGTGCAAGTAGGGCCCAACTATGGTGCAACTAGTATGGAACAAGGGCGTAACCAAGGCGCAACTAGGGCACAACTAGGGAGAAACTAGGGTTTAGCTAGTGCCCAACTTAGGTGCAAACATGTTGCAATCAGGGTGGAAGTAGGGCGCAAACATGGTGCAAGTAAGGCGTAAGTAGCCTGCAAGAGGGGCGCAAGTAGGGTGCAACTAGGGCGCAGCTAGGGTATAGCTAGTAACCAACTGAGGCGCAACTAGGGCGCAACAAGGGCCAACTAGGGTGCAACTTGGGTGCAACTAGGGCGCATCTAGGGTGCAAGTAGGGCGCAACTAGGCCGCAACAAGGGCACAACTAGGGCGTAACAAGAGCGTAGCTAGTGTCCAACTGAGAGGCAATTAGGACACAACTAGGGCAAAACTAGGTTACAAGTAGGGCTCACCTAGGGCACAAGTAGAGTGTAACTAGGGCTCAACTAAGGAGTAACTAAGGTGCAACTAAAGCACAACTAGGGGGTACCTAGTGCCCAACTGAGGTGAAACTAAGGGGGAAGTAGGGTGCAACAAGGGCATAGTTAGGGCGTAAATAGGGTGCAACTAGGGTGCAACTAGGGCGTAAGTAGGGTGAAACTAGGGTGTAATAAGGGCGCAAGTAGGGCGCAACTAGGATATAACTAGGGTGCAACTAGGGCGTAACTCGGGCATAGGTAATGCCCAATTGAGGCGCAACTAAGGCACAATTAGGGCACAAATACGGCACAACTAGGGCACATGTAGGGCACAAGTAAGGCGCAAGTAGGGCCCAAGTTGGGCACAACTAGGTAGCAACTAGGGCGCAACTAGGGCGCAACAAGGGTGTGGCCAGTGTCCAATTGAGGCGCAACTAGGGCACAACTAGGACACTAGCAAGGCACAACTAGGGCACAATTGAGGCGCAACTAGGGCGCAACTAGGGCCCAAGTAGGGCGCAAGTAGGACATAACTAGAGCAAAACTACGGCACAACTAGGACACAACTAGGACACAACTAGGACGCAAGTAGGGCACAATTATGGTGCAACTAGGACCTGGATAGTTCCCAACTGAGGCGCAAACATAATGCAACTAGGGCACAACTAGGGCGCAACTAGGACACAACTAGGACGCAAGTAGGGCACAATTATGGTGCAACTAGGACCTGGATAGTTCCCAACTGAGGCGCAAACATAATGCAACTAGGGCACAACTAGGGCATAAAAGGCTGCAAGTAGGGCGCAAGAAGGGCACAAGTAGGGTGGAACTAGGCTGTAACTAGGGCGCAACTAGTGCGAAACCAGTACCCAACTGAAGCCCAACTAGGGCACAACTAGAGTGTAGCTAGGGCACAACTAGGGCACAACTAGGGTGAAACTAGGGAACATCTATGGCACAAGTAGGGTGTAACTATAGAGCAACTAGGGTGTAACTAGAGCGTAACTAGTGCCAAACTAAGTCGCAACTAGTTCGCAACTAGGGAGCAACTAGGTTGCAACTAGGTTGCAACTAGGTTGCAACTAGAGCACAACTACAACGCAACTAAGGTGCATGTAGGGCGCAAGTATGGCGCAAGTAGGGTGCAACTAGGGCGTATCTAGGGCGAAAGTAGGGCGCAACTAGAGCATAGCTTGTGCTAACTGAGGCACAACTTGGGCACAGCAAAGGCGCAACTATTGCAAAACTAGGGCACAAGTTGGGCGCAACTAGGATGCAACTAGGGCGTAGCTCGTGCCCGACAAAGGCGCAACTAGGGCGCAACTTGGGTGCAATTAAGTCGCAACTAGGGTGGAGCTAAGGCGCAAGTACAGTGCAGGTAGGACCCGAGTGGGGCGCAACTAGGGCGCAATCATGGCAAAACTAGGATGTAGCTAGTACCCAATTGAAGCGCAACTAGGGCAGAAGTAGGGCGCAACTAGGGCATAAGTTGGGTGCAAGTAGGGTGCAAGTATGGGACAAGAAGATTGCAAGTGGGACACAACTTGGCTACAAAAAAGGCGCAACTAGGGCACAAGTAGGGTACAAGTAGGGCGGAACCATGGCGTAACTAAAGCAAAATTAGGGGGCAAATAGGGCGCAACTAGGGTGCAAGTAGGGTACAACAAGGATGAAACTGGTACGTAGCTTCGGCGCCAGTGCGGTGCAAGAAGGGCGCAAGTAGGGTGCTACTTGGGCGCAACTAGGACACAACTAGGATGCAAGTAGGGTACAACAAGGATGAAACTGGTACGTAGCTTCGGCGCCAGTGCGGTGCAAGAAGGGCGCAAGTAGGGTGCTACTTGGGCGCAACTAGGACACAACTAGGGTGTAAAAAGGTCGCATGTAATGCGCAGCTAGGGCACAACTAGGGCGCAACTAGGACACAACTAGGATGCAAGTAGGGTGCAAGCAAGGAGAAACTAGGGCACAACTAGGACACATGTATGGTGCAAGTATGACGCAAGAAGGGCACAAATAGGGGGAAACTAGGGTACAACAAAGGCGCAACTAGGATGCAACTAGGACGCAACTAAGGGTGCAACTAGGGCGTAGCAAGTGCCGAACCGAGATGCAACAATGACGCAACTAGGTCACAACTAGGGCGCAAGTAGGGCGCAACTAGGGCGCAACTAGGACACAACTAGGATGCAAGTAGGGTGCAAGCAAGGAGAAACTAGGGCACAACTAGGACACATGTATGGTGCAAGTATGACGCAAGAAGGGCACAAATAGGGGGAAACTAGGGTACAACAAAGGCGCAACTAGGATGCAACTAGGACGCAACTAAGGGTGCAACTAGGGCGTAGCAAGTGCCGAACTGAGATGCAACAATGACGCAACTAGGTCACAACTAGGGCGCAAGTAGGGCGCAACTAGGGCACAACTAGGGTGCAACTAGGGCGCCACTAGGGCGCAACTAAGCCGCAACTAGGGCCCATATAGGGTGCAAGTAGGATGTAACCAGGGCACAACTAGGGTGCAAATAGGGTACAAGTAGGGCACAAGAAAGGTACTACTGGGGCGTAACTAGGTCGTAACCAGGGTGCAAGTAGGCCGCAAGTAGGGTGCAACTAAAGTGCAACTAAGGCCCAACTAGGGTGCAACTAAGGCGCGAGAAGGGCACAAGTAGGGTGCAACTAGGGGGCAACTAGGGTGCAACTAGGGCGCAAGTAGTGTGCAAGTAGGGCTAAACTAGGGCGTAACTAGGGAACAACTAAGGTGTAGCTAGTACCCAACGCAGGCGCAATTAGGGCGGTACTAGGAAGCACGTAGGGCGTGACTAGGGCACAAGTAGGGCACAACAATGGTGCAACCAGGGTGCAACTAGGGCACAAATAGGAAGCAAGAAGGGCACAAAGAGGGTACAACTAGGGCACAACTAGGGCGCAACTAGGGAGTAAAGGTAGGCGCGAGTACGGTGCAAGTAGGACACAACTAGGGCTACAACTAGGACACAAGTAGGGCACAAGTAGGGCGTAAGAAAGGCGCCACAAGGGCGTAACTAGGTCGTAACAAGGGTGCAAGTAGGGCGCAAGTAGGGTGTAACTAAGGTGCAACTAAGGCCCAACCAGGGTGCAACTAAGGCGCAAGAAGGGCACAAGTAGGGTGCAACTAGGACGCAACCAGTGTGCAATCAGGGCGCAAGTAGTGTGCAAGTAGGGCGTAACTAGGTCACAACTAGAGTGCAACTAAGGCGCAACTAGGGCGTAGCTAGTGCCCAACTGAGGTGCAACTAGGGAACAACTAGGACGCAAGTAGGGCGCATGTAGGGCGCAAGTGGGGTGCAACTAGGGCGCAACTAGGGCGCAATTAGGGCGTAACTAGGAAAAAACTAGGGCGCAAGTAGGGAGAAACTAGGGCGTAGCTAGTGCCCAATGCAGGCACAATTAGGGCAATACTAGGACGCATGTAGGGCGCAACTAGGGCGCAATTAGGGCGTAACTAGGAAAAAACTAGGGCGCAAGTAGGGAGAAACTAGGGCGTAGCTAGTGCCCAATGCAGGCACAATTAGGGCAATACTAGGACGCATGTAGGGCGCAACTAGGGCACAGGTAGGGCGCAACAATGGCGCAACTAGGGTGCAACTAGGGCGCAACTAGGAAGCAATTAGGGCACAAAGAGGGTGCAACTAGGGCACAACAAGGGTGCAACTAGGGCGTAAGTAGGACGTAAGTACGGCGTAAGTAGGGCACAACTTGGGCACAACAAGGGCGCAACTAGGGTGCAAGTAGTGTGCAAGGAGGGTGCAAGTTTTGCATCTAGGGCGCAACTAGGGCATGACTAGGGGGCGAGTAGGACGCAAGTATGACGCAACTAGGTCGCAGCTATGGCACAACTAGGGCGCAAGTAGGGGGCAGGTAGGGCTCAACTAGGTCGCAACTACGGTGCAAATTGGGCGTAGCTGAAGTGTTGCTTGTGCACAACTGTGGTGCAACTAGGGCGCAACCAGGGTGCAAATGGGGCGCAAGTAGGGCGCAACTATCTTGAAACTAGGGCGCAACTAGGGCGCAAGTGGGGCGCATGTAGGGTACAACTAGGGTGCAACTTGGGCGCAAGAAGGGTGCAATTAGGGCACAACTAGGGCGCAACAAAGGCGGAGCTAGGGCACAATTAGGGAAAAAGTAGGACGCAAGTAGGGTGAAACTAGGGTGCAACTAGGGTGTACCTATGCCGCAACTAGGATGTAGCTAGTGTCCAACTGAGGTGCAACTAGGGTGCAACTAGGGTGCAAGTAGGGTGCAGCAAGAGCACAAATAGGGTGCAAGTAGGGCGCAAGTAGGGCACAAGCAGGGCACAACTAGGATGCAACTAGGGCACAAGTAGGGCGCAACTAGGATGCAACTAGGGCACAAGTAGGGCGCAACTAGGGCACTAATAGGCCGCAACTAGGGTGCAAATAAGGCGTAACTAGGGTGCAACTAGGGTGCAACTAGGGTGCAACTAGGACGCATCGAGTGCACAAGTAGGGCACAATTTGGGTGCAAGTAGGGTCCAACTAGGACGCAACTAGGGCATAAATAGGGCGCAACTAGGAGGCAAGTAGGGCGCAAGTAGAAAGCAAGTAGGGTGCACCTATAACGTAGCTAGGGGGCAACTAGCACTTGACTAGGGCGCAAATAGGATGCAAGTAGGTCCCAACTAGGATGCCACTAGGGCACAACAAGGGCATAATGAGGACAAAACTACCACACGAATAGGGCATAGCTAGTGTCCAATTGAGGCGCATCTAGGGCACAAGTGGGGCGCAACTAGAGCGTAGCTAGGGTGCAAGTAAGACGCAAGTAGGGTGTAATAAGGGCGAAATTAGGACGCTAGTGGGATAGAACTAGGATATGACTAGGAAGTAGCTAGTGCCCACTTGAGGTGCAGTTAGGGCGTAACTAGGGCTCTTGGACTTCGTGCACATGTTCTATTTGATCTTTCATGGATTTTCATAAATCCAGGATGTCATCCGGGTAAACCAAGACAAACTGGCAAAGTTTCTTGGCGAACATTTGGTTCATTTCTCGTTGGAAGATTGCCGAAGCATTCGTTAGTGTGAAGCATAAAACTTGGAACTGATACTGACCCATGTGCATTCCAAACTTGTTTTTAGGTACATCATCTTCCATTTTGCTGATTTGATGGTACCCTTGAGATAAATCCAAGGATGAAAGGATTTTCTTCCCTTAGAGTTGGTCAAACAGTTCCTCAACCTGCGCTAAGGGAAATCAATTTTTCGTCGTCAGTTTGTTCATTGCCCAATAGCCCAAGCACATGCTTAAACCATTGTCCTACAAAGAGGATCGGCGTATTGTACGAAGAGCTATTTGGCTTGATCAGCCCTTTTGCAAGGTACTCTTTGATTTGGCATTTGGCCTCTCACCTTTCTGCTAGACTAAGGTGGAACATGGGTCTGAACGAAAGGGGTCGCCTCCGGTTGCAGTGAAATCATGTGGCCCATGTGTTGTTTGGGTTGAAGCCCAGCCGGTGGATCTTGGAATACATCTGAGAACTCCGTCAATAGAGATTTGATCTCTTGGTCCCCAATAAAGTACATGTGCCTGCCTCCAATACAAGGATTGTAGTGGTCCATTTGTATTATTCATGGCAAGGTTAGGTGTTGCAAGAGATAGTGCCACTCATATGATGTTTGTATTTATTTCTATTCCTAAGAGAAAACCATTTTTGTCTATTTATCAATGCATCCCTGTGACACTATAAGCAGGAAACTAAAAACATTGCTAAAAGTTCAAACAGGCACAATGCCATTTCATAACGTCCAAGTGTCTGGAATTCATGTGGTTCTGTTGAACTGATCTACTTGGCATTGCACCAGTCATGCACATAACAAAATACAATGAGGATGGTGTTTTCCAAATACATCACTCATACCAATAGTAAAGTGGTTTCAAATCATAGGAGATGATCCATTCTTTAATGTACACTGGCTAATTTTGAACCCAATAAATTACATCACATATTGCGCATACATGGCGTTCGAGAAACTAATGTGAATCATTGAAAACGCCTTCCACAAGGCCACATGTTACATGACCTCTCTCACACACCAAACCAACTTCCATGCCACATACAATCTTGAACCCATGCTCTTCATACACTGTGACCCCCTGGCACCATAGTAACTGTTGTTTTGCGTAGACATAATCCACAAGTAAATCTCCTCCTGTGCACCTTGTCACAAGGACTCTCACACAGTACCATGATGGAAGTTTTGACCTGCACAACAGAAAATAAACAAGGAGCCACAATGAAGACATGTACAGTTTAAAATACGTACATGACACGAAAATGCAAGTGTAACACTGAGAGGTTTTCTCTGAAAGCAGATGATGGTTTCATGGTTGAAGCAACATAAACAACACATGATGGTTGCATACAATGTTAGACATCACTAAACCATAATGTTCATGTTCTAAGTACCTTCACACGCCAAGTCCATGTCAGGAAACTCCATGTCCTTGCCATACCACGTCTCATCGTGTATTGTTGCCTACATGCCTCTTCCTCGGCCTCAAACCATAATTGCCTCATCTTATCATCATAGTTGTAGTCATCTTCCGAGGCCTCACTGTCAGAAGTCCACTATGTTCTAGTGTCAAACGCCACAACCTTACTCAGGACACCATCCTCACCATTCTCCATGTCTTCCTCACCTTCCTTGTCATCCTCCAACTTTACGTGGTTGTTAACACCTTCCTCACCTGGACTGCGCTCTTGTGTGAGGTTACCACCATCATCTCCTGCAACATTTATCTCCTGTGATATTGCATTCACCCCTGTTACTTGCAGTCTTGCAACTGTAGCTGCACTTGATGCCACAGCATGCCTTAATGAATGAGTGGCAGAACCAGCAGAGCTGATGCCTGCTACACTTGTGCCAGCTGCTGCGCTTGTCCCTGCTGCTATGCTAATGCCTGGTGATGTGCTTGCACCTGTTTTTGTGCTTGTTCCTACTGTTGCACTTATGATTGCTTCTACGCTTGTACCAGCTGCCCCATTGTCAATCGCGCATGTGCTCGCATCTCAAGTACCTGCCAACGTTGTAGTAAACTCTCATGCTGCCTGCCGTAGTGCCTCGCGCACTTGTACTAGCTCGTGTGTGATTGGTTCTGGAGATTTCACACAGCGCCGCTTAGGGTGGCCCTTCAACCCGCACCTACCACAGATGTTTTTGGCGCACCAAAGCACCTTCCATTGCTTGCGCTTGCTTGGTGGGCATCCATGAAAGCGGTCCTGGCCAGGTGGGTCCCAACCCCTCTCAAGCGGCTTTAGTGCCTTGAGGTTCACCCCCGGCATGGGATACCCGTTTGTACGCTTCCACGTTGTTTTGTTGTAGACCATGTCCATGTACCTGTCCAGTTCCAGTCTGTTGTTGATTAGGACAGTGCATGCGTGCATGCACATGATGTTGAACTCCTGGAACTTGCACTATGAGCACTTCCTCATACAACAGTCCATGTTCCATTACTGTCCACTTGTGATGGTAACCGTGCCAGGAAGGTTGCTAACATTCACCACATCATAGTCACGCGTCTGCTGCTTGTTCTTTTCCAATGATTTGATGGGTGCCGTCATCCACTCTCCCTCTGCGCCATGTGCTAGATTTCTGTGCATGGAAAACTTTTTCTGCACATAGAAAGAGAGGATACTGAAGCAATGGAAGGAAAACAACTTTCATTCTCCTACAGTTCTGCTGTTCGGAAATTAAACAGCATTGTTGGTCGTGTGACCGCCATAGCCCTATGGACCATGCCAACTTGACCAGGCTACAAGCAAGATGCCACCCTCCCTATTCCTACCAAATATGTAGGTGCAAGCCCAAGCGTTCATAGCCATGAAATCATTTACAATTTTGTTCCACTCATCACAGGTGTATGTGTATGTCAACCTCCGTAAAACCTCATACGCCTGCTTCCCAAACGACAGCCACATATCTCTATTGATGTGGTACGTGCATTTTATTAATGTAACACGTGAGAGCTTCTTGCGGATGGCGATGGTGAGCCCTGACATACAGTAACTGATGATAACGATGCCGCCCTCACAAACTGTTCAGTACGCGTTCACAACCTGGTCCGTGAACCAGCCCCAATTTTCTCCGTCATCTCTGCCATCAGCACGGATATTTTTTTTGGATCAAAGTTCTACGCAATGAGAAGGACCTCCTTGTGGCCATTCTTAAGGTGCATGCCCTCAAGTGTGATGATTTGACGCACATAATCCCACCCCAAGCAAAACTTCCCTAAAGCCACAAATGTCGAATGGAACTGCGTCTTCATCTCGTCCTCAAAGGTCACAAAAATGGTGTTCGGATCCACCTTCATCAACTACATATTTATGATGGCATGGGAAAAGAAATGAGCAACATGGTTATGGATCTGCACATTGCCTACTGCAGTAAAGGGTGTTAAACTATGCTTACCTCGGTGTAGTAGACGGGGAACAAGCCCTGTGACAGGGATTTGTCACCCATGATTTTGTCCTAGGCCTTGTCACGCACCTTCCAAATCATTTGGGAGGGCACCTTCTCATAGGTGACCACCTGAACCATCGCGGACAATTCCATTCTGTTTGCTGTCGGGTCCTGCTGCATGGTGTCTTGGATGTGGTGCAACACCCACTTGTAAATATGCACAAGGTTTCCCTTCGTCTCCCTAGGCTAGCAGTGATGTCCCTCCTCATAGGAGGACATGTTGACATTCGTAGCATGGACATGTGCACGGATGATGCACATGCAGCCGTACGTATGATAACTGCAAAGACGCACCATGAGGCGGTCAGGTTTACTGTGCTCCCCCTTGATGGATATCCGCTTCAACACAGCGTAGCCTTCTATGGCACACGAGCACTTATCCATGTTGGCAAAGATCCATTCCTTTCAAGAACTCTGGCCTGCAGGCCTTCTTCTTTTTTGGAGAATTCTCTTGGTTGACCTTCCTCCTCCGACAGAGGCTTTGTAACGTGGAAGGAAAGTTGATA